>JAVJIF010012243.1:0-97939 GCA_038442645.1 Agave tequilana | reverse complement strand
GAAAATTTTAGTGTTATTGTTTCCTAATTTTTTTTCAAACAATTGTGTTCAAAAATTTATTTTTTTAAAAAAAGATCTGATCAAGATGGCGCCCAAGAAATCATCCACAGAAAATGGTAAAGGGGGAACTTAGAAAACCTATCTTTTTTGGGTTTTGTAGCCCTTAATAGTTTGATTTTTTTCAGTTATGATTTCCAATTTTTTTGTTTTTTTAAAGAAAATTCCCTCTTTTTATTTAACTTCGCTTCAAAAATAACTCTTGAACTAATTTTTTTGATTAAGTTTTGAGTTTTAATTCCAAAGAAGAAAATAATACTGAATTTTTCCAGGAAAATTTTGATTTTTATTAATTTTTAAAGAATCTTGGTTTTTAAAAAATAATTATTTAAATTTTTATTTTAAAAGCTTGCGACCATGGTCGCAATTAAGTGTAAAAGAGTCGCCTTTTTGTTTTTAAAGAAGTAAGAATCAAAATTAAATATATTAATGTGATTTGAAACAATATTTTTTAATTTTTACCCTGAAACTTTAATACAAGTCACAGTTTAAGATGAAAAGAAAATAGGAATTAACGATCTTATTAGAGATTTATTTTTTTAAATTTTTAAATTTTTTAACACTGTGACTTTTTCACACATATTTTTTTCATTCCATTTTGTCGACTTGGGTCGCAATTCTTTTTATTAGAGACCAAGGTTTCTCCGACATTGGTCGCAATCTGTGAAAAAATATTTTTTTTAAACTTTTATTAACATCCGTTTTGATATTAAGATTATTTTTTTAAACACTGCGACATCAGTCGCAGTGTTGCTGTCTTTTCTCCCTTTTTTGGGCCCTGGGGCCGCAGTCTGTTCTATTAAGATAGCTTAATAGGATACTGCGACCCAGGTCGCACTATGATGAAAACAATGATCAGAGTTGTCTGAATCATTGACCAAGGTCTTCATTAGTTAATTAATTGGGTTTATTAGAAAAATTCAACCTCTGAGTGTGACCTTGCTAGCAGTGTATTAAATTATTAACTACTATTGTGACCAAAGTCGCAATCCATTTTATTTTCAAATTTATTTAATAGTACTGCGATTTTGATTTTTTAAAATTTTATACTTATGTTGTTAATATTTCTGCAGCTTTAGGTAAGCAAGAACTGAAGATTCGTCTTATGAGATCGAGCCTAAAGCCTATGTGCGAATTTATCAAAAAATTCAAAAAGTACATTCAGGCAGATTTTGTCAATGCGATGAAGGAGACCAAGTTTAGTTCAATTTTCATGACCTTCTACAATGAGGAGTTTGGTGCTGACAAAGGGCTATAATCAACATAAGTGTACTGAAAATTGTAGAGCAGTATGATAGAGTGTCAAGGACCGTTCTAGTTGGGGACATTTCTACTAAGAAAGATAGTTGTGATTATTCAATAAATGACTGCGATCGTAGTCGCATCGTTCAGGATGTCCAGATTTTTTTTGTAAAAGAATGTGATATTTTGTAATACTGCGACCTAACTCGAAGCCCTTAATATATTTAAGAACTGGGTAAAAGGTAGCACATGCAAAGTAATTACGCTCTGCAGGTAACATCACAGTTATATAGATGTCTATAATAACTGAAAAATATTTTTAATATATACTGCGACCTTAGTTGCAGTTCTTTCAATTTAGTTTATACGAGAAAAAAAACAGGTATTTGAAAATTAAAAAATTATTGAAAATCAAACGTATGAACTATATTAAATAAAACTGCGACTACGGTCGCAGTTGTAAAGATAGCTGTGACTATTAGAAAATTTGTTTTAATATATACTACGACCTTAGTCACAGCTCTTACAATTTGGTGTATATGAGAAAAACAAGTATTTTTCAAATTAAATAACTGCGTCTGAGATCGCAGTTAATAAAATTGTGCAATTGTTAACTGAAAAAGATGACTTTGGTAAAAGTGATTATTAATCTATAAAACATAATCTAGGCTGCAGTTCCATCTACGTTATCAAAGATTTTATACATATAAGAAGTTGAGGGAAAAATTAAAAAAAGGATAAAATAAAAACTCTTGATCTACATCCAAAGATCTCAACCCTTCAAGCTTTTCAATATTCTGTGACGAAGTTGAACACAATGATATATGGTTCATATTTAGATCGGGAGACTCAGATCGAGGACGACGGCGACTTGAATTGACAGGAGATGTGTTCTGATCGACGGTCGACATTAGAAAAGGAGATTTAGGTCTGCAAAGTAAAGAAAAAGAAAAAAACTGATGCAGATACCGCTTTTTTAGAAAAGTTTTCTAGTAGTAAAACTCAAATATAGATCTGACAATGCGCGAAAAAAGAAATAGGGAGAAAATAATAATAAACTATAGTGGAACAACTACTTTTTACAACGGGGTATTTAGTAATTTCACCTATTCCAATAGGCGGGCCCGCAACTTATTGGTGTGGCTAATAATATGCCATGCGAAATACACCTAGAAGGGGGTGAATAGGTGTACTAGTTAATCTAATGACAAAAGATGCGGAATTAAAAACTAATTGTAACACATTATGTGTAACCAAAGAGTATAGCTGAATTCTCGGTGAAGGGCTCTGGACTATCTCCTCGAAATTTCTCTAAATTGAGAGTTAAGGTGCTATATGAGGCTCACTTGGTTCAACACAAGTATGGGCACACACAAATTATATCTAGCATATGAATATGACAATATAAGGCAATGTAAGATACAAGAGAGATAGAGTTAAGAGATAGTGGATCAAACGCAAATATCAAGATATATTTCGAGGTTCGAGCCATTGCTCTACATCCCCTCCTTCATACAAAAGGATTTCCACTACGTCCACACAAGGCCTCCCACAAAGGGAACCTCTACCGAGGAATTTGAAATCACAAACTTGGAGTATACAACTCCTCTCTCTATCACAACTACCTCTACTCAAGAGGCAAGGCATAAAGCCAAACAACAATCACCTCTACACAAGAGGGATAAAGGCACAAAGCCAAACTCAACCACAATCACCTCGACACAAGAGTGATAGCCACAACCCAAAGTAAAGAAGAGATTACAAACTTAGTGATCACAATAGACTACAAATAACTCTTGGTAATCATAATAGACCACAAACAATTTTTCTCACAAAAACAAGATCATATTTATAGGATTAGATATGATAGCTCAAGTGTGAGAAAATAAGGTGTTTGCAAAACAAAATCACAAAGAAAAATACTTGAAAAAAATACTAGATATAAATAAAACTAAAGATCATAACCAATTTCCCAAAGACTTCTTTTTCTTTGATTTTTCCAAACCTTTGGAAACCAAATAAAAGATAGAGATTTGAAGCACAAAAATTCTTTTGAAACTCTTTAAAAAATGGCAAGATGGCACTAGAAAATTAGTTAAAATTCTCTTCTCAAATCTTGATGAAAACAGACCCCAAACCCTTTTACATAGGGTTAGGAGAAAACTAGTCGGTGGCAGCCTTGAAAAGGTCATTTTTGACCTTCCGGTCGACCGGCTGGTCGACCAGCCAACGATCATATTTCTGACCGTTGTGACTCCGGTCGATTGTACCCGAGAGTTGGGTAGTTACAATCGATCAGCCGCCTGGTCAACCGGCCTTCTAGGCTGGTCTTGTGTACATTCTCGTGCACATCGGTCGACCGGTCTGGTCCACCACCAGCAGGTTCTGGCAGGATTTAGGGTTATGAAACTTAGTCCTTTTAATTCTAATAAAATCCCATAAATTCTCATAAATTTCAAAAAAATTAGTTCTTATAAATTTTGAAGAACAAATATGTGTGATCAAAAATCAACACATATTACAAACTATTTGAATTATTTTTGCGATATAGAAATTAAGCTTTAACATAAAATCAGTATTTTTCAAAACCAAACTTTGAAATAGAATCCGATTTTTCTCAAACTTGTATAAATAAAAAAATATAATATTGAAACACATTTGAAACATATTGTGTATGGATAGAATCCAATACACATGTAAATAATATATCTATGTTTTTGACATTAAATCCAAAATAAGTTTTGTTAATTCTAAAACTCTAAACACATGAAATAGAATCATCAAAATAAGTTTTTCTAATTAAATAAAGTATAGATATATATAGATGAATCTAATATACATTAAACCATGTAAAGTTGTTTTGATTCTATTTATTCATGAAAACCATATATATTTATATACGAAATCCAAAACCGACTAAACCTAAAACCAAACATATTGAACTTGTGTGTGCGTGAACTTGAGCATATCAACACTAGTCTATCTTACACAAGATCTAAACATAAACTTAAACTAGATACAAACTGAAGTCCTCTTGTAGAACTCCTTCTTCAAGCCAACTTGATCCAAACACGATCCAAAGAGCTTGACTCCAACCGACTGCTAGATGCGATCTTGATGCGCGAGCTCTTGAATCTACATGTGTTAGCTTCCAAAACTCCTTTGCTGAAGCTAAGCACCTACTAAGATCTTGATCAATAACTGAAACTATATAAACACAAGATCATTAGTACTATAACTACATGTGTTAATCATCATCAAAACTAGAGTGATGGGCCGTTGGGCCAACAATCTCCCCCTTTTTGATGATGACAAAACTCATGGAGTTATATATGCATGAATTAAAGATAAGCTTCATAATAACTCCCCCTTAACTCATGCATAGCATTAAACATAAGGATATTCAATGAAAACTCATAAACTAAACAAAACATATATGCATAAACAAGATTATAAACATGCATATATAAACTCTATAAATACTTCTCCCCCTTTTTGTCAATTCATCAACAAAGGGTGAGGATAATTAAACAATAAAGATGTATATACGATATACATTCATGAAGAGGAGAGACGATAAGTTAGCTCCCCCTGCATATATGCATTACATGAAGAAAGGATGACTAGACCCTAAACACAAAAAGCATAATATATAATGTATAAGCGGAGATGTTAAGCTCCCCCTACACATGTGTACCACATAAGGAAGAGAGATCAAGCTCCTCAGAGTGAGATACATTCGATCATGAATTTATATATAGAGAAGATGTTAAGCTCCCCTTGCATATAGGTAATACATATAAAAAAAATTTTGAAACACACTTTTAAAGCAAATTTGAACTTTCTAGAAGGCAACAAAAATAAATTTTGATGCCAATTGAAATTAAATTATAGTTGACAAAAATAAATGTTGGTGCCACTTGAAAAAAGAGAAATTTTAAGATACCAATAGTAGATTTTGATATCAATTGAAAGTGAAGCATGAAGTACATTTTGATATCAAATAAATACCAATTGAAATATCAATTGTAATACTAGTTGAAATGATTAGGAATTTAAATACCAATTGAAATCAATATATAAGCTTATAAAGATACCAATTAATATTTGAAATAAAATCAAGCTTAACATAAACATAATTTGTACTTTAGGAATGTAAAGATATTGTAAAATAAGCACAATCAAATCATATATATGTATGTATGAAAGTAGAGATACAAATTAAAATTGATATTAATTGAAATTTGAAGCATACATATATAAGAAAAACATATATGAGTATACAAAAATGAAATATCATGAAAATCATGTGTATTATGAAAATCACCTAGAGGGGGGTGAATAGGTGATAATGCTAATCAATGGACAAATAAAAATTAAGATGTAACAATCACCCAACAAGATTCACAAGATGAATGAAAGCAAGTAAATATAGCAATGATGATGATAAGCAAGTAATAAGTGCAAGTAAAGTAAAGTAAGGAGTGCAAGAATGTAAACCAAACGCAAACATAAGGATATGTTATCGAGGTTCGAGCACCCAGCTCTACTCCCCGCCTTCCCCAGAAGGATTCTAGCTACTTCCACTATCACAAAGAAATCACAATTACACCAGAGTACCCAACTCCACAATCTCAATTACAAGCAATTTCTGAGTAGTCAAAAGACCACAAACTCTCTCTTTCAAATGTCTCTTCCCTTACAAAAGGTCCTTAGAGAACAATGAGTAGGAATGAAGCTCTTGTGTGCAAGGAGAAAAGAAAATGAAATCAGAGAATTCTTTTGAAAAAACACTTCAGAAAATGAGAGAATTTCAGCACAAAAACCAAGATCTTTTGAAAGCCTTAAATGGAAACTTTTGGAATTTTTTTTTCTCTTGTAATTAATTGTTGTAAACAATCTCTCCCCAAACACCCCTATTTATAGGAGAGGGCTAGGGTTTAGGGATAAAACATAATTAGGATTAATCAGAGAGTATTAAGTTTGAAATATATCCCTTAAACTAATTTTAAAAACAAAAAGACAAAATTTAAAACAGCCCAGAAAATAGCCGTTTACTGTTCAACGGCTAGTCCGGTCGACCGGTCTGGTCGACCGCTCGTTCAAAGAAAACGACAGTTGCCGGCTACGGTCGACCGGCCGGTCGACCAAAAACAAACAGAGACTAAGGACTTACAGTCAGGCTTGTCCCGGTCGACCGTCCCGGTCGACCGTGAGACATGCACACTGATACGTGCATTGCCAGAACTACGGTCGACTCGGACTGTCGACCGGCAAAACCTGACACAGGCACGGGCGACCGGGGCGGTCGACCGGCTCAGGCCAAAAATCATTTTTTCAGACAAAATTTTGAGGAGATAAAAATTTTATCAGAAGATGTTTTAAATAGTAATCAGTTTAAAACATAAGCATGGATATATAGGCAGAGGATTTGTATCAAACTATTTTTTGTATAATTTATATGAAATAAACTTAGAAATAGGATGTGCGTAAAAACGTGTGTGTTAGAGCTTCAAACCTATCCATCATTCTTTAACAAAATTCTAAACCTATAAAACTAAAAACAAATCTTGTTGAGCAATCTTCAAGTCTTGAGCCATGCTATGCCTTGCTAGAGCCCCTTCTTCTATGTTCCTTCCTTGATATGCAATATGCCTTCTTTACTTCATGAAACCTAGAAGTTGTTGCAATAGCTAAGCAATGGCCTCCAAATATGGTACTAACCTGAAACTTATTTTAAACAAACTCATTAGTACCAAATAGCACTAATTTGGTTTGTCATCATCAAAACTCAATAAATGGAGAGTGTAACCTTTTGGGCAACAATCTCCCCCTTTTTGATGATGACAAAACAAATAGGCTACAAGATAAAAATATAGGGGAGTAGAAAACTCCCCCTCAAATTATGCTATATAAAGAAAACATTTAAACTCAAAACACAAGAATTCATTGAAAACATAAAAACATATATGCTCTTGATACCAATTTAAACCAATTGAAACAATAATGAAAATCACATGTTATTTTCTTGATACTAACAAAACACAAGAATTCTCAAAACGCATGAAAACAAAACAAGACAACAAAAACATATATAAACTCATATAAACTCATATGGAACCAAGACCATATAAATTTATTTTTATCATACACTAACTTATTCTCCCCCTTTTTGTCATACATCAAAAAGGGTTAGGAATCACATGTTTAATCAATAATACAAACATTAAGTTCTCCACAAATAAACGAAATCTAGCAAAATCAAGAGGTTTAGTGAAAATATCGGCTAGTTGCAAATCCGTAGAAACATAATCAATATCTATATCTCCTTTCTCAAAATGATCTCTAAGAAAGTGATATCTAATCTCAATGTGTTGGTCTTACTATGTTGATTTGCATTCTTTGTCATATGTATAGTACTAGTATTATCACAAAATATTTTTATATGGTCAAAATGCAAATCAAAATCAAGGAGAGTATGTTTCATCCAAAGGACTTGTGCACAACAAGCCCCCGCGGCAACATACTCCGCCTCGGCGGTTGAGAGTGCTACGGAATTTTATTTCCTAGAGGACCATGAAACAAGACAATTACCAAGAAATTGACATGTCCCACTAGTACTCTTTCTATCTACTCTACAACCCGCATAGTCGGCATCCGAATAACTCGTCATTGAGAAATCTCCGGTTTTCGGATACCATAGACCCATCCCAATAGTGCCCTTAATATAACGAATAATGCGTTTTACCGCAATAAGATGGGACTCTTTAGGACACGATTGAAATCTAGCACAAAGACACACACTAAACATGATATCCGGCCTACTTGCCGTTAAATATAAAAGACTTCCTATCATGCTTCTATATAATTTAATATCAACATTTTTACCTTGGTCATCTTTATCAAGCTTGGTTGTAGTTGCCATGGGAGTGTTGCAAGTCTTTGAGCCTTCAAGTCCCAAACTTCTTTACGAGTTCCTTTGCGTACTTGGCTTGACTTATGAACGTCCCGTTTTGCAATTGCTTGATTTGAAAAGTGCATTTTTGAATGGTTTTATTAATGAAGAAGTTTATGTTTCTCAACCTCCCGGTTTTGTTGATCATGTTCATCCCGATTTTGTTTTTAAACTTGATAAAGCTTTATATGGATTGAAACAAGCTCCTAGAGCTTGGTATGAAAGGCTTTCTAGTTTTCTAATTTCAAATGATTTTGTTAAAGGCAAAGTAGACACAACTCTATTTACTAAGCATGTTGATAATGATATATTAATTGTGCAAATTTATGTAGGTGATATAATTTTTGGTTCTACTAATGAGCTTTTATGCAAGGATTTTGAAAAGGTCATGCAACTTGAATTTGAAATGTCTTCAATGGGTGAGCTCAATTGCTTGATTTGGAGTCCAAGGAAGAAATTGAACTCACCCATTGAAGACATTTCAAATTCAAGTTGCATGACCTTTCAAAATCCTTGCATAAAAGCTCATTAGTAGAACCAAAAATTATATCATCTACATAAATTTGCACAATTAATATATCATTATCAACATGCTTAGTAAATAGAGTTGTGTCTACTTTGCCTTTAACAAAATCATTTGAAATTAGAAAACTAGAAAGCCTTGCATACCAAGCTCTAGGAGCTTGTTTCAATCCATATAAAGCTTTATCAAGTTTAAAAACAAAATCGGGATGAACATGATCAACAAAACCGGAAGGTTGAGAAACATAAACTTCTTCATTAATAAAACCATTCAAAAATGTACTTTTCACATCCATTTGAAAAGTTTAAAATTTTTGAAAGATGCAAAAGCTAGTGTCATCCGTATGGCTTCAAGCCGTGCTACGGTGCAAAGGTCTCCTCAAAGTCAATTCCCTCAACTTGAGTGTAACCTTGGGCCACTAACCTAGTTTTATTCCTAATGACATTTCCGGACTCATCCATCTTGTTTCTAAAGATCCACTTAGTACCAATTATTGGTCTATCGTGGGGCTTAGGAACAAGGTGCCAAACTTGGTTGCGCTCAAATTGATTGAGTTCCTCTTGCATGGTAAGCAACCAATATGGGTCCGTCTCGGCTTCGAGAATGCCTTTGGGTTCAAAATGAGAAATGAAAGCAAAGTTACCACATAGGTCATGGAGTTTGGAGCGTGTTGTGACTCCTTTAGATGCATCACCCAAGATGAGCTCCTTAGGATGATTTGTAGCGTATCTCCAAGCTTTAGGAAGCGGTTGAGAGCTTTCTCTTTATCCTCTTGAACATCACCAATTGATTCTTACTTTTCTTCTTGAGCGGGTGAGTCCTTCAAGGATAGTTTCTCCATGTTTTCACCTAATGGTTCAATCTTTACAACATTCTCAACAAACACATTAGATTCTTCAAATTTAACATGCATGGTTTCTTCAATAGTATGTGAAGATCTATTAAATACTCTATATGCTTTGCTAGTAGAAGAATATCCAACAAAGATAGCTTCATAAGCCTTAGCATCAAATTTACCCAAATTCTCCTTAGTATTTAAAACAAAACACTTGCATCCAAAAACTTTAAAATATGCAACATTAGGTTTTCTAGAATGATACATTTCAAAAGATGTTTTGAAAGAATTCTTACACACTTAAATACGATTTGAAATATAGCATGCGGTGTTTACGGCCTCGGCCCATAAATATTGAGGGAGGTCATATTCACTTATCATTGTCCTAGCCATCTCTTGAAGTGTTCTATTTTTCCTTTCCACTACTCCATTTTGTTGTGGAGTCCTAGGACAAGACATTTCATGCTTGATTCCCTTTTCATCATAATAAGTCATGAAGAGTTGGTTAACTAACTCACCACCTCTATCACTCCTTATTCTCAAAATCGAAAAGCCTTTTTCTTTTTCAACCCTTTTTTGAAAAATTTTGAAATGAGAAAAAGTTTGATCTTTATTTTGCAAGAAGAAAATCCAAGTGAAACGGGAAAAATCATCAACTAAAACAAATGCAAATCTACTACCATTTAAACTTTTAGTTTGTGTTGGTCCAAAAAGATCCATATGAATTAGTTCTAAGGGCCTAGTAGTAATGATATCCTTAATTGGTTTGAAGGAAGACTTGGTTTGTTTCTCAAGTTGGCACGCACCACAAATGCGGTCTTTCTCAAACTTCAAGTAAGGTATACCCTTTACAAAATCCTTAGAATTAATTCTAGCAAGATGGTCAAAAGATGCATGTCCTAATCTTCTATGCCAAAGCCAAGAATTTTCATCAAAAGCATTCAAGCATTTAGTAGAACAATCTAAATTAAGCATGTCAATAATATAAACATTATTATCACGAAAACCGGTAAGAATACAATCATCGAATTAACATCAAAAATCTTGCAAGAAGCATCATCAAAAATAACTTTAAGTCCACGGTCACAAAGTTGACTAATGCTAAGTAAATTATGTTTTAAACCATCAACAAGTACAACATTTCTATAATGGGAGATGCACCAATTTGAATGTTACCTATACCGATGATAGTGCCTTTGGAGTCATCCCCGAAGGTGACGGAGCCACCTTCCTCGTACCTTGATAGGGTTGTAAAGTTGTTGATATCCAACGTCATATGTCGTGAACAACCACTATCAAGGTACCACCGCTCCCTACGTCTTGGAGCCTTGGTGTGTACCTACATCAAATAATTTAGGACTTGATTTTGGTACCCACATTTTCTTGGGTCCTAGAGGGTTAGTTTCATTAACCCAAACAAGATTATTGATCTATTAACTTGGTCATAGCAAAATTTAGCTAAATGTTCATTCTTACCACAATATGTGTATCTATATACTCTACCATATTTGAAAGCATAATGAGTGTGTGATTTGTGAGCATGAGAGTTGTGAGCATGAAAAGATTTAGCATGTGTAGTGTGAGCATGTGAATGAGAGGTGTGCTTTTTGGAAAACTTTTCTTCAAGTTTCTTAGTGTTAAAAGCACAATCTTTCAAACTTTTTCAAAATCAACCATTTTAGTTTTTAAAGAGGAAATTTCTTTTTCATCAACAATAGGAGATTTTCCCTTACAAGAAACCTTGTAGGCATTAAACTCATTTTGAATAGAAATAAGATTAGAAGAAATATCATCCTTTTCTTTAGAAACCATAGCAAGTTGATTTTGAGAAAAGCAACTTCCTTTTGCAATTTTAAGCATTCAAGTTTCTTGTTATCATAAGTTTCGGAAAGTTCAACAAAAGCATGTACAAGAACTTCCTTACTTAATTCATCATCTTCATCATCAAGAGATTGAGAGGTTACCTTTGGAGTGTTTGCCATGAAACACATGTTTGTCGTATCCCCTCTTCTTCGGACTCGCTTTCCGAATTCCACGTTGCCTTGTATGCTTTCTTCTCCTCCGGCTTCTTTGGCTTGAAGGAGGAAGTCATCTTCTTCTTGAACTCCGGGCAATCCGCCATGATATATCCGGGTTTGCGGCAATTGTAGCAAATGATCCTTCTCTCCTCTTGCCTTCAAATTTTCTCCGGAAGTTGAGCTTGTTCTTCCGGTACAACCTCTTGACGTTCCGCACAAGTAGAGTTAGCTCCTCATCTTCTTCTTCGTCTTCTTCATCGTCATCATTGGTGGATGAAGTCTTGAAGGTTATGGATTTCTTCTTTGAAGTAGTGGCCTCTTCTCTTGCCTCTTCTCCATCTCATGGGTCTTTAGGTTCCCAATGAGACTAATGAGGTCCATCTCGTCCTTGTCGTTCAATTCTTTTAAGGTGGTGGCCTTTATCTCCCATGAAGACGGAAGAGCCCGAATCACTTTCCGCACCTTTTGATCGTTGGAGATGTCATCACCTAAGGAAGAAAGACCATTAGTGATTTTAGTAAATCTTGTAATCATACTATCAATAGACTCATCATCAATCATTTTAAATGACTCATATTGGGACCTCAAGAGATCTATCTTAGCTCTCTTGACTTGTGAAGTCCCTTCGTGTGTGACCAATAAATGTTGCCAAATCTCATAGGCGGATTGGCAATGAATTACCCGTGTAAGGTCATCCTCATTCAAGGCGGTTAATAGGGAGTTTTGGGCCTTGGAGTTAGCCTCATATTCTCTAAAGTTGAAGTCGGTCCAAGTGCTCTCATCACTATCGGGTGCTACATAGGGTTTGGTCAAGGACTTGGCCACTAAGCTACCCAAAGATTACAAAAATATAGTCATCCTAACCTTCCAAATAGGGAAATTAAGTCCATCAAATTAGGAGGGGTTTAATGTTATCGGCCATGTTTACTAGTGTATGAATGTATGAATGAAAATGTTGATTAGCAAATTTTAAGGATCTCTCTATGGATGTTAAGCCAAACCTAGAGTCCAAGCTCTGATACCAATTGAAAATCACCTAGAGGGGGGGTGAATAGGTGATAATGCTAATCAATGGACAAAATAAAAATTAAGATGTAACAATCACCAACAAGATTCACAAGATGAATGAAAGCAAGTAAATATAGCAATGATGATGATAAGCAAGTAATAAGTGCAAGTAAAGTAAAGTAAGGAGTGCAAGAATGTAAACCAAACGCAAACACAAGGATATGTTATCGAGGTTCGAGCACCCAGCTCTACTCCTCGCCTTCCCCGGAAGGATTCTAGCTACTTCCACTATCACAAAGAAATCACAATTACACCGGAGTACCCAACTCCACAATCTCAATTACAAGCAATTTCTGAGTAGTCAAAAGACCACAAACTCTCTCTTTCAAATGTCTCTTCCCTTACAAAAGGTCCTTAGAGAACAATGAGTAGGAATGAAGCTCTTGTGTGCAAGGAGAAAAGAAAATGAAATCAGAGAATTCTTTTGAAAAAATACTTCAGAAAATGAGAGATTTCAGCAAAAAAACTAAGATCTTTTGAAAGCCTTAAACTTGGAAACTTTGGAATTTTTTTTCTCTTGTAATTAATTGTTGTAAACAATCTCTCCCCAAACACCCCTATTTATAGGAGAGGGCTAGGTTTAGGGATAAAACATAATTAGGATTAATCAGAGAGTATTAAGTTTGAAATATATCCCTTAAACTAATTTTAAACACAAAAAGACAAAATTTAAAACAGCCCAGAAAATAGCCGTTTACTGTTCAACGGCTAGTCCGGTCGACCGGTCCGGTCGACCGCTCGTTCAAAGAAAACGACCGTTGCCGGCTACGGTCGACCGGCCCGGTCGACCGAAACAAACAGAGACTAAGGACTTACAGTCAGGCTTGTCCCGGTCGACCGTCCCGGTCGACCGTGAGACATGCACACTGATACGTGCATTGCCAGAACTACGGTCGACTCGGACTGTCGACCGGCAAAACCTGACACAGGCACGGGCGACCGGGGCGGTCGATCGGCTCAGGCCAAAAATCATTTTTTAGACAAAATTTTGAGGAGATAAAAATTTTATCAGAAGATGTTTTAAATAGTAATCAGTTTAAAACATAAGCATGGATATATAGGCAGAGGATTTGTATCAAACTATTTTTTGTATAATTTATATGAAATAAACTTAGAAATAGGATGTGCGCAAAAACGTGTGTGTTAGAGCTTCAAACCTATCCATCATTCTTTAACAAAATTCTAAACCTATAAAACTAAAAAACAAATCTTGTCGAGCAATCTTCAAGTCTTGAGCCATGCTATGCCTTGCTAGAGCCCCTTCTTCTATGTTCCTTCCTTGATATGCAATATGCCTTCTTTGCTTCATGAAACCTAGAAGTGTTTGCAATAGCTAAGCAATGGCCTATAAATATGGTACTAACCTGAAACTTATCTTAAACAAACTCATTAGTACCAAATAGCACTAATTTGGTTTGTCATCATCAAAACTCAATAAATGGAGAGTGTAACCTTTTGGGCCAACATATTATTCATACCTACCATCATGTTCATGCACAAATTTAAAAGATATTCAATACGGATATACAAGGCATGATCTCCAACCATCCATCCTTATAGGGTAGGGTTTTTAAAAATCATGATTTGAAAAATATTTTAGCATAGTTTAAAAACTCTACCAATTTAAGAATAATAACTAGTTTAAAGTAATTTTTGAAAAAACTAGTTAAAGATCCTTCAAATATGAAAACAAATCATATATCTCATGAAGCATGCATTTTACATAAAATTGACACTCAAAATTTATAAAGCTCATATAAAACTCATGAAAATAAGGTCATGAGTAAACATAAAAAAAAATATGAGTGCACAAGAATCATGTGAATAGCATATTCATGAAAATAATCAATAGGTTTCAAAACAAACATGAAATTCTTTTATCAAGAGTAAGAAATCATCAAAACTAAATACGCTTCAAGGTATATGTATGTTTTGTTGAAATTAAAAGTATACATACATATCCCAAGCATAAACGAGTCTGAAATAAAGTATTGCATGAAAGACAAGTGACTCTAGGATAGACATGTATATCTAATAGTTTTAGACAAAATTAACATATACATGAAGATAAACACATTTTTATGAAAACATGTACAAAAATAGGGAAAACAAGTATAAATGAAAGAATCATCAAAATTAGGTTATACATGTACATGTAATGAGTACAAATGAGCAATGAAGTACAAACACATAATAACAAATATAGCTCACTACTTATACAAGTATAAATACAAGTTTTAATGAAAACTTCATCTAAACAAGTAATTAAAAACATGAAGTGCAAAATAGTAAACAAACATGATCATTAGGGTAAATGTACATGCTTTAGAGGTAGGATATACACAATAGCTAAACTATAGTGAGAACACAAAAATATAATCTATATAAACATGGATGTATCTCTACTATTTATGTATATCTCAAGTCTAATTAACATTGCATTTAACATAAATATGAAAAACATGAAAACCAATGCATGTTAAAAACATTCATTTAAAAGCATGTAAATAAAATAAGGAGTTAGAGATAGTTACCAAAACCAATAGGGCTAATCTCTAGGTCTCCAAACCATGGTAGTCATCCCACCAAACTTTCCTTGAAAGTGATGCATACAAAAGTGTCCATCAAGCTCAACGCATCCACCATCAAGGCACCAATACCCTCATGTCAAGTGAGAGCCCACACCTACATCAAATACAATAGGAGTGGATTTTGGTACCCACACTTTCTTGGGTCCATGGGGGTTAGCACTTTTTCTAACCCAAATAAACTTATTTGTAAAATTTGAATTATGTATTCTATCATAACAAAACTTTGCAAGGTGGCCCGCATGTCCACAATGTGTACAAGTGTACACATGAGCATACATAGAATCATGTATGTGAGCATGATGAGCATGCGTATGCCGTGTTTTGTGTGCATGAATAAATGGTGCATGTTTCTTGCGAAACATAAATTCCAATCGTGTGTGGTTCATAACACATTGGCTCAAAGTGGAGCCCAAACAATCTACACTCTTCTTCAACATACATATATCATTTTCAATATTAGAAGATTTGGAACATATAATAGAAACACAAGATGATGAAACTATAGTAGTATGGCAAACATGAGAATCTAAATCATTTTTCAAAGAAACTTTTTCTAAAGAAATGCATTCTAATTCTTTAGAAATTAAGACATTTTTGTTCTTTAAAAAATCATTTTCTTTAACACAAAATCAAGTCCGAAGACAAGTCATCATTATTCTTCAAAACAATATCAAAAATTTTTATTTTTTAAAATTTCATTTTCCTTTAAAACAAGGTCAAGTTGGGTTTTCAAGGAGTCTGTTTCACTTAAAATCTCAACCCTCTCTTGTAAAATCATGTTTAGCTTTGAAAACAAATTTTCATTTTCTTCTTTTAATTTAAAACTCATATTTTTTAAAGTTTTGTACTTTGAAAGCAAGTTTTCACAAAATATAAATAGTTCTTCATTTAATGTATGTGCATCCATGTTATCATCATAAGAAGAAGTAGCACTATCATCTAATTGAGTATCTGAATGTATCTCAAGGGGGTCATTCCCTTGGATCATGAAGCAAGTTTAGTCAGACTCTTCGCCACTAGATATTTCTCCACATTGTTTGTCATTTGTACCTTGGGAGAGGTCAATGTATTCCACACTACAAAAACGAAATCACAATGAGAAATCATACATAAATATTCTTTGTTAAGTGTATCCTTTAATGCATCTAAGGCTTGTGCATTAGCCTCAATGTACTTGTCATTACCAAAATAGATTTTCTTAGTAGTGACAAGATAGACACGCAAACCTAGGACTTTTAAATAAGCACTCATTCTAAACTTTCACATATCGATGTTGTAAACATCAAACATGGGAGGGGTAAGGTGATTCATGAGTGTATGGACTATATGTGTGCAAATGCAAATCTAGATTAACAATCTAAGATCTCACTCCTAGGTGGTTAACCTAATATCAGGAGCGTTGGCTCTTATACCATTGAAATACACCTAGAGGGGGTGAATAGGTGTACTAATTAATTTAATGACAAAAGATACGGAATTAAAAACTAACTGCAACACATTATGTGTAACCAAAGAATGTAGCCAAATTCTCAATGAAGGGCTCTGGACTATCTCCTCGAGTTTCTTCTAAATTAAGAGTTGAGGAGCTATATGAAGCTCTCTTGGTTCAACACAAGTATGGGCACACACGAACTTTATCTAGCATATGAATATGACAATATAAGGCAATGCAAGATACAAGAGAGATAGAGTTAAGAGATAGTGGATCAAACACAAACACCAAGATATGTTTCGAGGTCTAAGTCACTGCTCTACGTTCATGCCTTCACACAAAGGATTTCCACTATGTCCACGCAGGACCTCCCACAAAGGAAACCTCTACCGAGGAATTGTAATTATAAACTTGAAGTATACAACTCATCTCTCTAACACAACTACCTCTACTTAAGAGGCAAGGCACAAAGCCAAACCTCAATCACCTCTACACAAGAGGGATGGACACAAAGCCAAACAACAATCACCTCTACACAAGAGGGATAAAAACACAAAATCAAACTCAACCACAATCACCTCCACACAAGAGGGATAGCCACGACCCAAAGTAAAGAAGATATTATAAACTTGGTGATCACAATTGACCACAAATAACTCTTGGTGATCACAATAGACCACAAATAATTTTTCTCACAAAAACAAGATCCTATAGATAGGATTAGATATTATAGCTCAAGTGTGAGAAAATAAGGTGTTTGAAAACAAAATCACAAAGAAAAATACTTGAAAAAAATACTAGATAGAAATAAAACTAAAGATCAAAAACCAATTTCACAAAGACTTCTTTTTCTTTGATTTTTTCAACCCTTTGAAAACCAAAATAAAAGATAGAGATTTGAAGCACAAAAACACTTTTGAAACTCTATAGAAAACGGGCAAGATGGCACTAGAAAACTGGTTAAAATTCTCTTCTCAAATCTTGATTAAAATAGCCCCCAAAACCCTTTTATATAGGGTTAGGAGAAACTAACCATTGGCAACCAGAAAAGGTCATTTTTGACCTTCCAGTTGACCGGCCAACGGTCATATTTCTGACCGTTGTGACTCCGGTTGACCGCTCGGTCGACCGAGCCAAACCTGTCGGTCGACCGCCTGGTCGACCGGCACTACCTGAGAGTTGGGTAGTTAGAGTCGATCGACTGCCCTTCTAGGTTGGCCTTGTGCATGTTCTCGTGCCAGCAGGTTCTGGTAGGGATTTAGGGTTATGAAACTTAGTCTTTTTAAATCTAATAAAATCTCATAAATTCTCATAAATTTTATAAAAATCAGTTCTTATAAATATTTGAAGAACAAATATGTGTGACCAAAAATCAATACATATTACAAACTATTTGAACTATTTTTGTGATATAAAAATAAACTTTAACACAAAATCAGTATTTTCTAAAAATCAAACTTTGAAATAGAAATCCGATTTTTCTTAAACATGTATAAATACAAAAATATGATATTGAAACACATTTGAAGGATATTGTGTATGGATAGAATCCAATATACATGTAAATAATACATCTATGTTTTTGACATTAAATCCAAAATAAGTTTTGTTAATTCCAAAACTCTAAACACATGAAATAGAATCACTAAAATAAGTTTCTCTAATTAAATAAAACATAGATGTATATAAATGAAATCTAATATACATTAAATCATGTAAACTTATTTTGATTCTACCTATTCATGAAAACCATATATATTTATATATGAAATCCAAAATCGGTTAAACCTAAAACCAAATATATTAAACTTGTGTGTATGTGTGAACTTGAGCATATCAATACTAGTCTATCTTACACAAGATCTAAACACAAACTTAAACTAGATACAAACCGAATTCTTCTTATAGAACTAATTCTTCAAACCGACTCGATCCAAACACGATCCAAAGAGTTTGACTCCAACCGAGTGCTAGATATGATCTTGATGCGCTAGCTCTTGAATCTACATGTGTTAGCTTTCAAAACTCTTTTGTTGAAGCTAAGCACCTACTAAGATCTTGATTAATAACTGAAACTATATATACACAAGATCATTTATACTATAACTACATGAGTTAATCATCATCAAAACTAGAGTGATAGACTTTTGGGCTAACACCACATCAATGCAGGCTGAGAGGGACTCTCAGCTGTCAGTTGATATATATATATATATATATATATATATATATATATATATATATATATATATATATATATATATATATATATATATATATATATAATATATATATATATATATATATATATATATATATATATATGACTTGTGTCATTCCGGAAGGATTTGAAACTGAATTTTTTCACTCAAATACAACCCTACGACATCCGAATGCAAGATTAACAATTGAAGTTGATCTTTATTATTTCAAGTAACTAAAAATAAAAAATCATATATTTTGAATACTTTTTGCCTATCCATCAAGTTGGCGCAAAATGGATGGCGAAATAGTGAGTTGGTTAGTTTAACGGTGTAGAATATTTGAAATTTTTTGTTGAAGATTGAAACTAAAGGGAGTTGGACCATTTGAAGATATACCGAAGATTTCAACATTTCAAGATTAAGAATTTTTTTTTGTAAGTTTAGAACTTGTCTTAAAACTTTACTTTTTAGATTTATTAGTTCAAGCTTGATACACACACAACTTTTTGTTTTGATGGTTAAAGAGTTTTTCAATTCTATATAAATATTATTTTTATCAAAAATAAGTTTCAAAGCTTTTTGATTTGAATCAATTTAATCTTGATAAAAATCTCAAAAATGGATTTAATGTTTGAAATATGTAGTGGATATATCCATACATATTAGAGCTTTATTATATCTCAAACCTTATTTTTGTGAGAAAATTAAAGTTGATTTTTATATAAAATGTTAAAAAATCAGCTTTCACTGAAAAGCTTTGGACATCCCTTATAGGAATTATCGAAACATGTATACTCAGTGTGCACGTTTTTGTGTTTTTTAGCTGTGAATTTTCAACAGCTCTATATATACTTTCGATAGCATTTTACAGAGAGCTCAGGAAAGCTTAGAATAGTCTCTTTCAAAAATCAGAGCAGTGTTTTTTCACTACCTATCGTATCGATAGGAGCTTTCGACAGCTCATGTTTTTTATTTAGACAACATTTTTCAGAAAGTTTGGTTTGTCTCAGAGTGGCTCAGATTTTCAACAGCTCTCTAATGACTATAGACAGTGCTTTCAACAACCAGTATAAATTTTGTTAAACAGAATTTTAGATTTTAAAAATATAACTATTTGTGACAGTTGACTGTCAACAGCCCTCTACTAGCTTTCAATAGCTCATTGATTTTTGTACATGATTTTAGCAAATATTTTTATTATTTCTAATTAAATTTTTGCTATAAATCTAGATCATTTTGCAGAGTTTTAAAAATAAGAGTTTAAAAAGTTTTTCAAGAGTTTCATAAAGCTTTATAACTTTCAAATTTCTCAAGTTTCTCTACAAAAGTTTTAGAGCTTTCTTCATCCAATCTCTTTCAATCTCTCACCTATACAAGTTTGAATCTAATCTCTTACTATAGCTATAGGGCTTGTTCTTGAGAAAAGTTTCTTTGTGATCAGAGTGTGATCACATTTATTCTTTATTGATTCATTGTAACTTAAGTGAAAGAAGTTGTGAGAGTCAATCTTGCGGGATCACATTGTTGTAAGGAGTTGAGGATCCAAGAGTGATCCAGGAAGGGATCTTGCGGTAAGAGTTGCTCCAAGTGATGACCTTGCAGGATCACCTTGTAAGCTTATTTCGATTTTGGGAACCAATTATAGTGTTTACATCTCAACAAGAGCTGGAGATGTGGACGTAGATCAAGTGGATCGAATCTTAAAAATAAGTCCTTGTGTTTGCGAAGTTTGCATTTTCTAATTCATTCTCTTTACTATTTACTCTGTTTAATATTTGATAGTATTGTTGGAAAGAGAGGATATCGTCGATGAAATTGATGAAGGAAGGACAGCAGCAAAAGCAGGTTAGCAGAAGCAGCAGCAGGAGTTCGGTCGACCGGCCCGATCGACCGCCCGAAGTAGCAGGAGTTCGGTCGACCGGACCGATAGACCGACGTGCACAACATGCACAAGGCATCAGCGGTTGACCGGTCCGGTCGACCGCATGAGGAGCTCGGTCGACCGGGCGATCGACCGACTGAAAGTGCCTAACTCCCGGTTAGGCACGGTCGACCGGCCCGGTCGACCGGCGCAGAGGGTCGGTCGACCGGTCAGTTAGGCACGGTCGACCGGCCCGGTCGACCGGCGCAGAGGGTCGGTCGACCGGCCCGGTCGACCGGCGCAGAGGGTCGGTCGACCGACCGGTCGACCGACAGTCGGGTTGCGGGCTGTTTTGCTGAATTAGAAATCTGTTGTATAAAGGGCAGATTTTCGAGGGTTTGCTGTACCAGGAAAAATTGTAGCTCTCTTGATACTCAGAGGTGCTACAGAAAATTGTAATTGATTAATCCAATCAATTGAAACTCTCTTTCCTTGCCCCGAGGACGTAGGCAACAAGGCCGAACCTCGTTAATCTTTATTTCGTGTGCTTTTCTCTGAGTTTGTGAGTTTGTGCTGTTATTTGGAATTGTTCTTCGTGCATTGGAGATCTAGGGCTCCTCTTCTGGTTGTTGTCGGAGCACAACAAGTGGTATCAGAGCTTCCCAGGTTTCGCTTGGGATTTTTTCTGGAGATTCAGAGGGCATCGGGAGCTGATTCGGTGGAGATCGTGTGTCGATCTCAGATCAGTGGTAGTCTTGTTCGTGGGATCTTATGTCGATCTCAAAATAACACAAGGAGTGCTCAGGGAATCATTGGTGGAGTAGATCTGGTCAGAAACTCAATCTACGATTTGGGAAGAAGGTAAAAATCTGATTTTTATCGAAGTTGTGATCTATTTCCAGTTGGTTTTCCGCATATATAGAGGATCCAAATTAGATAGATGGCAGAAGAAAGTACTTCAATTAGGACCATGAATCCTCATCCGAGGATTGACGTGGTGAAGTTCAATGGCACAAGTAATTTTGGGATGTGGAGATGTGAGGTTATGGATGCCCCGAATGCATCGAACCTCAAGGATACTCTCCTTCTGGAGAAGAAGTGAAGCACGACCACTGATGAAGAGTGGGAGAAGATGAAGAGGTCTGCGTGTGGGTGATTCGATCGTGTTTAATACAAGACATCAAATATCTTGCGTGACACGAGTCATCGGCGAAGCATTTGTGGGAGACCCTTGAGAAGAAATATCTGACCAAGAGTATTGAATCGAGATTGCAGCTGAAAAGTAAGCTGTACGGGTTTCAGATGAAGAAGGGAAGCTCTGTGAATGAACATATCAACTGCTACATGAAGCTTCTTATAGATTTGGTGAACGTGGATGTCAAGATAGACGAGGAAGACAAGGCAGTAATCCTCCTGAACTCACTCCTAGCGGAGGAGTATGAGACATTCACTCTAACCTTTATCAATAGTAGACAGACTCTAGACTATCATGATGTGTCGTCTGCGTTAGCAAATTATGAGATGAGGAGAAAGGAGAGACATCCTTCTCAGTCAAGCTCATCGACAGAGGCACTAGCAGTAAGAGATAGGGGTTCATCAAGGAAGGGTAAAGAGGAAAGAGGAAGATCAAAGTCCAGGCCGGGTTTCAGGGATCTAAAGAAGAACCAGTGTGCCTTCTGCAGAGAAATAGGGCACTGAAAAGTGGATTGTCTAAAGTTCAAAGGCAAGAAGAAGGAATCGAAGTCTGAAGCAAATCTCGCAAAGGTGGTTAATACTCAGAGCAGTAAATCACAGGCAGATGGATCAGACTCAGATTCGTCAGTGTTCTCATTCTCAGTCACTACTCCCATCGTAGGCTACTCAGGAGATAATGAGTGGATATTGGATACAGGTGCTACATACCATGTATGCCCTAATCGGGACTGGTTTTCAAGCTTTGAGAAGCTAGAGGGATGTTCAGTCGTTATGGGTGATGATCATTCATGCATCATGGAGGGTGTAGGTACAATCCAAATTAAAATGTTTGATGGGATGGTAAGGGAGCTGAAGGAAGTGAGGTATGTACCTCAGTTGAAGAGAAACCCGATTTCCGTTGGAGCTTTGGAGTCATTGGGTCTTGTGGTGTCGATAAGGAAGGAGTCCTTAGGATGACAAAAGGTTCGATGGTGGTGTTGAAGGCCGATCGCCTGAACAATCTATACTACTTGTAGGGTAGTACTGTGACAGGGCAAGTGGCGGCTTCTACCAGTTCAGAGGAAGATTCAACCAGGCTGTGACACAGGAGGCTGGGACATACATGAGAGAAGTCATTGCAAACTCTTACAAGGTAAGGGATATTGAAGGGTGCCGGAACCTGCAAGATGGAATTCTGTGAACACTATATCATCAGAAAGAAGACCAAGGTGAAGTTCGGCATAGCAACACATTACACCGAGGGGATCCTTGACTATGTTCACACTGATGTCTGGGGACCTACCAAGACTGCATCAATTGGAGGTAACCATTACTTTGTATCGTTTATTGATGACTATTCTAGGCGTTGCTGGGTATATACCATGCGACACAAAGGAGAAGTCCTAGAACTGTTCGTGAAATGGAAGAAGAACTTGGAGAGAAGTACGGGAAGGAAGATCAAGTCCTCCGTTCAGATAATGGAGGAGAATACAAATTCGATCCTTTTCTACAGCTATGTCTTGATGAGGGCATAGAGAGACACTCCACAGTATGAGAGACACCGCAACAGAATGGGGTAGCAGAGAGGATGAACAGGACTTTGCTAGAGAAGGTCCGGTGTATGTTGCCCAATGCCGGTTTATCAAAGAAGTTCTGGGCTGAGGCTTTGGCATATGCATGCTACCTTGTGAATAGGTTACCGTCGTCTGCGATAGAGGAGAAAGTGTTGGCCTGAAGGCCTTCCACTCTAGTTTTGATGATGATTAACTCATGTAGTTTTGTTTACTAATATTCTTGTGATTTTAGTTTCAGATCATTAATCAAGATATTAGTTGGTGATTAGCTTCAACAAAAGAATTTAGAAGCTTTTCATGGTGATTCCAGGGCCCGAGCATCTTATGATACCTTGCCTAGCTCGTGGATCACGGAGTTTTGGACCAAGTCGCCTTGAAGATGAAGATCGTAAAGAAGACTTAGGTATCCATAGTTTAGAGTTTGTTTAGATCCATTTGTAAAGATAAGAATAGTTAATATGCTCAAGTGCACAATACACACACGTTTCATGTTTTGATTTTTGGTTTTCATGAATAGATTGATCAAAACAAGTTTAAATAGTTTATATGTATAGTAGATGTATTCTTTCTATACATGCATGCTTAACTTCCTAGAAAAACTTATTTTGACTTTCCTATTCATGTATTGAAAAATACAAGTTTGATAAATACAAGATTTGATTTTTGGTAAAAATGATAAGACACAAAAATAGTTCATATTGATTGATATTTGAGCTAAACTTTTTATCACATGTTTATATATCAATGCAAAATGATAAAACTATTTTGGAGAATTTTAGAAGTTTTATTGGATTTATTAGAAATATTTTAACATGTTTTTCTGACCCAGTTTCTGACCCAGAAACTGTGCTGACAGGCTAGGTCGGTCGACCGCACGATCGACCGAGCCAGGATCCGGTCGACCGGTGTGGTCGACTGACGTGCACAGAGCTGTACACGACTGCTGGCACAGTGGGCCGGTCGACCGGACCAGAGAGCTTTGCTCTCTGTATCTGGGCGGTCGACCGGACCAGAGAGCCCTGCTCTCTGTATCTAGGCGGTCAACCGGGCGGTCGACCGGGCGCTCCAACAGTCGGATTTTCGACCATTGGCGGTCGACCGGCCGGTCAACCGCCAGCCTGTCAGGCTGACAGATCAGCCTAACGGCTATATTTTGGAGAGGCCTATTTATACCCCATTTCTTGGGAGTTTTGACAAGATTTTTAGAGCTAATTTTCCCCCATTCTCTGGTTTTAAAAACAAGTTTTCAAAAAAGTTTAAAGAGCAAAAAGATTCATCTTATTTGTTTTAAGTGTTTTGTTATTTTTAAAGAAAATAGGTTTTGGGAAATTGGTTTATTGTTCTTCATTTCAATATCTATTTGGTATTTTTCTCAAGAGTTTTTCTTTGATCAAAACACTTAGTTTTCCACACTTGAGCCTATCATCTATCCTAATCTATTAAGATCTTATTTTGTGGAAAAGAGGAAAGAAGAGTTGTTTGTGGTTGAAACATACCACTAGTTGTAAACCCTCATTTGTTGGTTGCTCCCTCTTTGGTAGAGGTTGAGGTTGTGTTTACTCCCTTTTGGTGAGGTGGAGTTGGAGTTGGTTTGTATCCCTCAAGTGTGAGGTGGATTGGTTGTTATTTGGCTACGGGCCTACCCCTCGGTTGTGAGGCGGTATTTGAGAGAGAAGTTCGGTACTCCTTATGTTGTAACAAATCCTCCTCGGTGGAGGTTCCCTCGGTGGGAGATAGTGGATTGAAAATCCTTCACAGCGGTGAAGGCGGGGATGTAGAGCTAGGGGCTCGAACCTCGAAACATATCTTGGCCTTTGCGTTTGATCCATTGTCTCTCAACTCTCTCTCTTTACTTTTGTGCATAGCATTATTTATCATTCATATCATTCATTGCTTGTGTTGTGCCTTGCATATTTCATATTGCTATATCTCTTATATGCTTGGTTGTTTGTGTGTGCCTCACTTATACTTAACCATAAGAGCTTCATATAGCACCTCAACCCATATTTAGGGGAATCAAGAGGAGTTAGTCCAGAGCCCTTCACGGGAAATTCAGCTACACTTGTTGGTTGTATTAAGTGTGTTGCAAATTAGTTTTTAAGCTTAAGCATTTAGCGCATTTAGTTTCTAGATTAGCATTAACACCTATTCACCCCCCCCCTCTAGGTGTTTTTCAATTAGTATCAGAGCCTACGCTCCTGATACTTAGGCTTAACATCTTAGGAGTGAGATCCTTGTTTGCTAATCTTGTTTGCATTTGCTTGTTTGCACACATATAGTTTATACCCATGGACTTCATAACCCTACCTAGTTTTGACCCTTCCAACATTCTTGTTTGGAAGACTAAGATGTCCTTATACCTAAAGACCCTAGGCTTGCATGTTTACCTTGCTATTACCAAGAATTCCTATTCTAATGATAGCAATCATATAGGGGCCAATGCACAAACCCTTGAGGCCATTAGAAGCACATTACCTAAAGAATATCTTATGCTTGCTTCTAACTTTGATTCCGCATTTGCAGTGTGGAATATGTTGACAACCACCACCACCTCCGAGCTTCAATTGCAAATCCAACAAGAAGAGGAGTCTAGTGGAGAATCCGAGGCTCAATGCTTCATGGTCCAAGGGAATGACTCCCTTGAGGTACAATCGGAAACTCAACTAGATAATTTTTATTCTAGTTCTTCATGTGATGATCATATTGATGCCCATGCTTTGAATGAAGAACTCTCCATAGTTTGCGAAAAATTAATTGAAAAATACAAAATTTTGAAAAAGAAAAGTCTAGGTCTTAACAATGATAATAAAAATTTGATTGCTAGACTTGATTTGTTTTGCAAGAAAAAAAGGAGATTTCTAATGAGAGGGATTCATTGAAATCTCAACTTAATCTTGTTTTAAAAGAAAATAAATTTTTAAAATCTAAAAATGATTGTGAAACACTTTTGAAGAAAAATGAAAATTTGTCTTCAAAAGTTGAATTTGCTTTAAAAGAGAATGTTGCTTTGAAAAATAAAATAATTTCTATTTCAAATGATTTAGATGTATGTTTAAAGAAAAATGATCTTTTGCAAAATAGAATTGATTCTCATGTTTGCCATGCTAGTGTAGCTTCACCTAGCATACCTATTGCATGTACCTCTTCTTCTAGGATTAATGATGATATTTGTGTGTTAAAGAAGAGAGTAGATTGTTTGAGCTCCACTTTGAGCCATTGTACCAAGAGCCATACACGTTTGGAATCCATGTTTCGCAAGAAACAAATTCCATCTATTCATGCACACCCTACGGCATACTCATGCTCCTCACGTACACACCCATCACCATATGTATGCTCATGTGTACACTTGTACACATTGTGGACGTAAGGGCCACCTTGCTAAATTTTGCTATGATAGAATACATGATTGTAATTTAGCAAATAAATTTGTTTGGGTTAGAGAAGGTACTAACCCCCATGGACCCAATAAGATATGGGTACCAAAGACCACCCCTATCGTATTTGATGTAGGTGTGGGCTCTCATATGACGTGAGAGTAGCGGTACCTTGGAGTGGATGCGTTCCGTGCTTAATGGAAACATTTTGGATGCATCACTTTCAAGGGAAGTTTTGGTGGAGAGGACCACCATGTTTTGGAGACAAGGAGAGTTGCCTTCTAGGTTTTGGTAACGATTCCTAACTCCTATTTATTGTTTACATGCTTTTCATTTTATTCATTATTAGCATGTTTTGTTATTTTTAGATTATTATGAAAATGTCATGTTTATTAGATCCTTGACATGAATGTATAGCCATTTGAGACACCCATGTTTAATATGGACTATCTTTTTGTGTTCTTACCATTTGTTTAGCTATCATGTCTTTCATAGTTCTAATAACATGTGGATTTACATAACAATCAGGTTTATGTTTATCATGTTGATTTTTATCCCGTTTGATGCTTCATGTTTTGATTACATGTTTAGATGTTAGTTCTCATTAAAACTAGGTATATATTTGTGTATATAGTGGCCACAAATAAATCTATATATGTTTGTGCTTGAATGCTTATTTGTTCCCATTAGATGTGCTAGTATAGTCTAGTTTTGATGATTCATACATTTTAGACTTGTATTCCCATTTTTGGACATGTTTGTTGATCATGTGTTTTCACTTCATGTATATGTCTACTTTGCCAAACATTAAGATATACATGGATACCCCTTGAGTCATTTGCTTTTCATGCAAATCTTCATTATGGACTCAAATTGTGTTTAGGGATATGTATGTATACTTTATGCTTGACAAAACATACATATGCCTTGAAGTATGAATTTGTTTTAATGAAAATTTAGTTTTTTTATGTTTTCATGTTTTTATGTTTAACTTCATGTATATGTCCATTTTATCTAAACTATTGATTATACATATACATCCCTTTGAGCCACGTGCCTTCATGCATATATCTTTGTGGACTCGTTGTGTTTTGGATATGTATGTATACTTTAGTTTGTGTAGGACATACATATGCCTTGAAGATTAAATAGTTTTTATGATTTTCATGTTTTAAAGGAATATTGAGCTAATTTGGATATTTTTCATGATTATGAACTTCACATTTTACTTGTACACTCACCATTATTGTTTACTCATGTTTTGTTTTCATAAGTCATATTTATGCTTAATTGAATTAGAGTGTTGATTATCATGTGGATTTCTTGTTTCATGAAAAATTATTTTATTTTATTCCTTACTTGAAGGATTTCGTGCTAGTTAACAAGTTATTCCATTTAACTAGTTGCAGGATTCTTCATTATGGTAGAGTTTTTCAAACATTTCCCATTTTCAAATCTATTTTTGAAAACCCCTACCACCTACGGGAGGTTGGATGGGAGATCATGTTCATGTATGCTTTACAATGAAAATCATTTAAAACTTAAACCATGATTGGGTGGTAGATTATATGAGATATACATTTGAGCTTATTGGCATCATTGAATTCTTTCAATTGGTATCAATATTGACATTTTTTGTATACTCATATTTTTATTGTATATGTATGCTTTTAAATTAGTATCATCTATTGTGATTGGTACTTATTTTATTTCATACACACATACATGTTTTATTTGTGCTTATTATATCCCTATATCTTGAGCACAAAATCTTGTTTATGCTAGAGCTTGAGCTTTAACTTTGTTTCAATTGATTTAATTTTCAATTGGTATCTTAATTCAAGCCTACGCATAGTTTTATTTGGTATTTCATAAAGGGAGAGAAAATTCGCATTTTATCTTTCAATTGGTATTTGGTATTTGATTTCCACTCCGACTCTTTATGATTGAAAATTTTGATGTTTATTTGGTATCATATGAACTTAAAAAGAATAATACCTTCAATTGGTATCAAGATTTCGTTTGTACTTTCAATTGGTAAGATTTGTGCTTTTCAATTGGTATTAAAATAATTTACTTTCAATTGATATCAATATGCACTTCATTGACATATTTTCAATTGGTATCATATTTGTTTGATCATACCCCCTATTGACATTGTTTTTGTTTTAGACATAAAGGGTGAGTACATCTCCTTTATTGTTTCTTTATATTAAAAAGGGGAGAAGATTTTGTTTTGTTTTGAATGTTTACCCCTTATATCTTTGTTTTTGACAAAAAGGGGGAGAAAATTTTGTCTTTGTGTTTTTACCCCTTTATTGATGATTGACAAAAAGGGGGAGAAGAATTCATGCATATAAACACAAAATTATTCTTTATATGCACATGATTTATGCATGAGTTTTGTTTTTATTGGTATCAAGAAGCATTCTTTTGTATTGATATCAAGAGCATTAAGAGTTGCATATTTGTTTATTTGCTATGCATGAGTTAAGGGGGAGCTTCTTTGAAGCTTAACTTTAATCCATGCATATATAACTCCATGAGTTTTGTCATCATCAAAAGGGGGAAATTGTTGGCCCGAAGGCCTTCCACTCTAGTTTTGATGATGATTAACTCATGTAATTATGTTTGCTAATATTCTTGTGATTTTAGTTTCAGATCATTAATCAAGATATTAGTTGGTGATTAGCTTCAACAAAGGAGTTTAGAAGCTTTTCATGGTGATTCCAGGGCCCGAGCATCATGATGATACCTTGCCTAGATCGTAGATCACGGAGTTTTGGACCGAGTCGCCTTGAAGATGAAGATCGTCAAGAAGACTTAGGTATCCATAGTTTAGAGTTTGTTTAGATCCAATTGTAAATATAAGAATAGTTGATATGCTCAAGTGCACAATACACACACGTTTCATGTTTTGGTTTTGGTTTTCATGAATAGATTGATCAAAACAAGTTTAAATAGTTTATATGTATAGTAGATGTATTCTTTCTATACATGCATGCTTAACTTCCTAGAAAAAACTTATTTTGACTTTCCTATTCATGTATTGAAAAATACAAGTTTGATAAATACAAGATTTGGTTTTTGGTAAAAATGATAAGACACAAAATACTTCATATTGATTGATATTTGAGCTAAACTTTTTATCACATGTTTATATATCAATGCAAAATGATAAAACTATTTTTGGAGAATTTTAGAAGTTTTATTGAATTTATTAGAAATATTTTAACATGTTTTTCTGACCCAGTTTCTGACCCAGAACTGTGCTGACAGGCCAGGTCGGTCGATCGCACGGTCGACCGAGCCAGGATCCGGTCGACCGGGCGGTCGACCGACGTGCACAGAGCTGTGCACGTCTGCTGGCACAGTGGGCCGGTCGACCGGACCAGAAAGCTTTGCTCTCTTTATCTGGGCGGTCGACCGGACCAGAGAGCCTTGTTCTCTGTATCTGGGCGGTCGACTGGGCGGTTGACCGGGCGCTCCAATGGTCGGATTTTTCGACCGTTAACGGTCGACCGGCCGGTCGACCGCCACAGATCAGCCTAACGACTATATATTGGAGAGGCCTATTTATACCCCATTTCTTGGGGTTTTGACTAAAATTTTTAGAGCTAATTTTTTCCCATTCTCTGATTTTAAAAACAAGTTTTCAAAAGAGTTTAAAGAGCAAAAAGATTCATTTTATTTGTTTTAAGTGTTTTGTTATTTTCAAAGAAAATAGGTTTTTGGGAAATTGGTTTATTGTTCTTCATTTCAATATCTATTTGGTATTTTCCCAAGAGTTTTTCTTTGATCAAAACACTTAGTTTTCCACACTTGAGCCTATCATCTATCCTAATCTATTAGGATCTTGTTTTGTGAAAAAGAGAAAAGAGGAGTTATTTGTGGTTGAAACATACCACTAGTTGTAAACCCTCATTTGTTGGTTGCTCCCTCTTGGTGAGGTGGAGTTGGAGTTGGTTTGTATCCCTCAAGTGTGAGGTGGATTGGTTGTTGTTTGGCTACGGGCCTACCCCTCGGTTGTGAGGCGGTGTTTGAGAGAGGAGTTCGGTACTCCTTGTGTTGTAACAAATCCTCCTCGGTGGAGGTTCCCTCAGTGGGAGATAGTGGATTGGAAATCCTTCACGGTGGTGAAGGCGGGGATGTAGAGCTAGGGGCTCGAACCTCGAAACATATCTTGGCCTTTGCGTTTGATCCATTGTCTCTCAACTCTCTCTTTACTTTTGTGCATAGAATTATTTATCATTCATATCATTCATTGCTTGTGTTGTGCCTTACATATTTCATATTGCTATATCTCTTATATGCTTGGTTGTTTGTGTGTGCATCACTTATACTTAACCACAAGAGCTTCATATAGCACCTCAACCCATATTTAGGGAAATCAAGAGGAGTTAGTCCAGAGCCCTTCACGGGAAATTCGGCTACACTTGTTGGTTGTATTAAGTGTGTTGCAAATTAGTTTTTAAGCTTAAGCATTTAGCGCATTTAGTTTCTAGTTTAGCATTAACACCAATTCACCCCCTTCTAGGTGTTTTTCAGAAAGTTCCTCTCGAGGCTTGGTTGGGAAAAGCAGCTGCTGACTATGATTTGCTCAGGGTGTTCGGTTGTCCAGCCTACTATAATGTCAAAGATGATAAGTTAGACCTAAGAGCAAAGAAGGGTGTGTCCGTCGGTTTCAAGCGTGGAATCAAAGGATTCAAGATTTGGGATCCAACGGACAAGAAGTTTCTTCTCAGTAGGGATGTTACTTTGATGAGGCTTCTATGTGGAAGCCTAAGGTCTCTCAGCAGGTGGAGACTAGTAAGACCAATGAGGTATCGCAGCAGGTGGAGAGTGATGCAAATCCACCATCTCTAGAGAATTCAGCATCGGTGAGGATCATACCTAGGGTGACACAGGGCAGTGATCAAGCAGTTGAAGAAGATGCTGAAGATGTTGAAAAGGGTCATGAACAGATCATGGGTAATGTTCCTGACTCTACTGCAGTTGAAAGACCAAGGAGAAACACTAGGAGACCAGGTTGGCTCACTACAGATATGGTCGTAGCGCATGCACTTTCGGTCGTTGAGGAGGCTATACCGTTCACCTTCAGAGAAGCTAAGATCAGTTCATAATCGAAGATGTGGAAAGAAGCCATGAATGAAGAGATGAAGTCTCTCTATAAGAACGATACTTGGGAACTCACTAGGTTGCCCAAAGGGAAGAAGGCTATAGGCTGCAAGTGGGTGTATGCTAAGAAGCAGGGATCTCTCAAAGAAGATTCAGTGCGCTACAAGGCCAGATTGGTAGCTAAAGGCTATGCTCAGAGGGAAGGAATTGACTACAATGAGGTATTCTCTCATATTGTAAAACATTCGTCAATTCGTATTTTCTTAGCTTTAGTGGCACAGTACGAGTTGGACCTTGATCAACTCGATATAAAGACCGTCTTTCTCCATGGCGATCTAGAGGAGGAGATCTACATGACTCAGCCAACAGGGTTCAAGACTGCAGGGAAGGAAGAAATGGTGTGTAAGCTGAAGAAGTCGCTGTATGGACTAAAGCAGTCTCCTAGACAGTGGTACAAGCGGTTCGACAGCTTCATCAGAGGGAAGAAGTACACATGCAGCCACTACGACCCATGTGTGTACTACAACAAGCTTCCGACAGGGGAATATATCTATCTACTTCTTTATGTAGATGATATGCTGATTGCTTCGAGGTCGAGATCTGCTATTGATGCACTGAAGAGGGGTCTATCTTCAGAGTTTGAGATGAAGGACCTTGGTGAAGCTAGGAAGGTGTTAGGCAATGAGATCATAAGAGACCGAAGAGTTGGCAGAGTGAGCTTGACTCAGAAGGGGTACTTGGAAAAGGTACTACAGAGGTTCAATATCAGCAAGAATACGAAGTCTGTAAATACACCTATGGCTCCTCATTTCAAGTTATCTGCTAAGATGTCTCCGAAGAGTGTTCAAGAACGTGAGTATATGACTCACGTCCCATATGCCAACGCAGTCGGTAGCCTTATGTACGCTATGGTGTGTACGAGACCAGATCTATCACAAGCTGTCTCTATGGTTAGCAGATATATGCATGATCCGGGACAGGGTCATTGGGAGGCAGTGAAGTGGATCTTGAGGTACATCAAAGGAACTATTGATGTAGGTCTGGTATTTGAGAAGGACTCTACGGAGAAGCAAGATTGCATCGGATATGTTGATTCCAACTATGCAGGTGACCTTGACAAGCGCCGGTCTACAACAGGGTATGTCTTCACATTCTCTCAAGCACCGGTGAGTTGGCGCTCCACACTGCAGTCTACCGTCACATTGTCGACTACAGAGGCCGAGTATATGGCCATGACGGAGGCTATGAAGGAGGCAATCTGGCTTCAAGGCTTGCTTGATGACTTGGGAGTGGAACAGGATCTGTTGGAGATTAATTGTGACAGTATGAGTGCTATTTACTTAGCCAAGAATCAGGTCTATCATGCACGGATGAAGCACATCGACGTCAGGTACTATTTCGTTCGGGAGATTCTAGAAGAGGGTGATATCGAACTGTTGAAGATTCACACATCGGAGAATTTCGTCGACATGCTTACTAAGGTGGCGTCAGGAGCCAAGTTTGCACATTGCAAGACTTTGCTCCACGTCCTTCAGGTAGCTTGAGCTTGTTGAAGCTCATTTGGATGAACTACGGATGGCTTGATCCCTTGAGCAGGGTACGTAGGCAACCACATTGGTGCAGCCACTTTTCGAATCGATGGTCAGTTCGGCTCAGATTTGGAAGAATCTTCACCGAAGTGGAGAATTGTTGAAAAGAGAGGATATCGTCGAGGAAGTCGATAAGGATCGTCGAGGAAGTCGACGAAGGAAGGACAGCAACAAAAGCAGGTTAGCAGAAGCAGCAGTAGGAGTTCGGTCGACCGGCCTGGTCGACCGCCCGAAGTAACAGGAGTTCGGTCGACCAGACCGGTCGACCGACGTGCATAACATGCACAAGGCATCAGCGGTCGACCGGTCCGATCGACTGCAGGAGGAGCTCGGTCGACCGCCGGTCGACTGACTGAAAGTGCCTAACTCTCGGTTAGGCACGGTCGACCGGCCCGGTCGACCGGTGCAGAGGGTCGGTCGACCGACCGGTCGACCGACAGTCGAGTTGCGGGCTGTTTTACTGAATTAGAAATCTGTTGTATAAAGGGCGGATTTTCGAGAGTTTGCTGTACCAGGGAAAATTATAGCTCTCTTGATACTCAGAGGTGCTACAGAAAATTGTAATTGATTAATCCAGTCAATTGAAACTCTCTTTCCTTGCCCGAGGACGTAGGCAATAAGGCCGAACCTCGTTAATCTTTGTTTCGTGTGCTTTTCTCTGAGTTTGTGCTGTTATTTGGAATTGTTCTTCGTGCATTGGAGATTTGGGGCTTCCTCTTCTGGTTGTTGTCGAAGCACAACAAGTATTGCATGCTAATTGTGATTAAATTTGCTTTTTGATTGCTTATTATTGATCTTTAGTGTATTTTTTACAAATAGATTAGTCATATCAATACTGAAAAAAGTAAAAGAAAAAAAAAAGTGATATAAGAAAGTGATGTCTTTCCTTTGTTCTTCTTATGAGATTTTGTGTATGATAAAAGAATACTTTTAGGTACTAGTCTGATTTTAGAATGTCTCCTAAAGGTACCTTATGATTGGTGATTTTAGGTACTGTCTCGGCACTCTGAATTAACTTATTATAAAATTAAAGAGATCTAGTCAACAATCCATCAAGTTCCTGAGCCCAACTCTGAATTTTCTTGAGAGAGAAGGTTTTGAATGTTGACGACGCGCACAAGACGCAGATTGGCATGAATTCATTTACTCAGATAATAATTTCTTACCTTAAGTAAGTTTCAACTGTTATATATGCACTCTAAGACATACCAAATTTGTCCCGAGGCATACCAAATTAGTGCCCCATGTATCACACATCTCGCATGCCTGGACTACTCTAAATCAGCTTCAAGTCAATCTCAAAAGAAGCATATTTCAATTACCTTTACATATAACCCGGTCTTAAACTTGGAACCTCTCGTAACTCAATCAACTCTTAAAAGAAATTTTTTTGAACTTTGCTCTAATCACAACATGTCTCCTGTCCTTGTCATTTGATTGGCTCAACTGATGTTGGTATTCTCGTTGGGACTCTACAGTAACTGTTTGGTCGATCTGAGATATCTGATCGAGGACCTGTCTAGTAATGGCACGAACCCTGAAATCTCTCCACGAAAGAAAAAGGTCCAGTTGTTGATCCGACGCGCGTTGACCCAAATTCATTTAATAATCACATAATAATAAGTATAAACTCACCTTAAAAGGCCTTCCAAATATTATCCATGCCCCCTGACACATACCAAACTGGCCAAACCACATGCACTTGTGAGCTCCCATCACAATAAAAATCCCCCAACACCCAACCTTCTTCCCCACATCCTCCTAGCCCCTCCCTCACTCCTCAAAAGATATTTCTTGTGCAAGCTTAGCAACTTGAGAGGGGGAAAAGGGGAGGGAAAAAGCGTGCCAAGGTAAGCTCCTCAATCAAGCCATTCCCATTTCAATTTGTTTTCTAATCCTCTTATTAGTTTAGTAGATGGCCCACTGATCTAAACTCATAAAAATCAAAATTTACTGAAAAAGGGCCAGTGGCTCCCCCCACCAAAAAAAAATAATAATAATAAAAAATAAAAATTGTGAAGCTACAATCTTGTATCACATGTGCGGATATTTCGGCGGACCTTTCTCTCCAAAGCTCAGGGTGAGAAGTGAGGGTGAGAGATGCTTGTTTATTTTTTTATTTTATTGTTTTATATGTAGAGAGAGAGGGAAAAAACCAGAAAAATCAATTAAAAAAAATAAAATAAAAAGGAGTGAGACAGCAGTGAAGAGGGAGAGAGTTGATCGGGTCCGCCCGAGGCCACGGGCGGGGCACAGAGGAGAGCAAAAGGAGGAAGAGGGAGCTCGCGATCCCCCATTTCTCTCTCCTCTACAAACACTGCGAGCAGAGCTGGCTTCGGTAAAATTTCTCTCTCTCTCACCCCCTCTTTCTCTCTCGTCGGCCTAATTCCACGGATCTTCTGCGAGCTACCTAGGGTTTTCCAAGATTCGAATTTTGATTTGCCCTTTATGTACCCGTCGCATTCCTCGCCGCGAGCTCGGTTTGATCTCAGCTGAAATGGGCTTGATCCCGCCTCAAGTTTGGGTCCCCGCAGCTCTCAGTGAGAGATCACCCTGAATTCCGATGATTTGAGCTAGAATTACGTCCAAAGCTGTTATCTTTTTCTCTTTTTCCCTTTCGTTTTCGTCGCTTGGGGATTTTTTTTCGTTGATATTGAGGAGATTAGGGTGGTGGTTGTTGTTGTTGGTGTGCGTGGGTCTGGGCTCTGGTTGATGCCCGGTGGTGCCTGTGTCCACTTGGAAGTTTTTAATTAAGGTAATTTGTCTTTAGTTCTCTTATGGTAAACGCTAAGTGTTCAAATTTCTTTTGTCTTAATTGGGCAGATGGTAAATTTGGGGTTGGCTGGATTCCTTTTCTTTCTCAATCTGGAAGGACTCCGGTTTTTAATTGTTTTTTTCCTTCCAACTTTTGTTTGGCAAGTAAATTAATGAAATGGATAGATATTGTGGGTTGTGTAGCTAGTTCTTTTAATTCTTCCTTTTATGGACCATTTCGTGATTCTGTGAAACAAGGGAATCTGATGAAGCGGCTGAGCTTAAATGGTGTGAGATACGGTTGTGTTTTCTTACATTTTTGGCATAGCTTGATTGAAGTGAAAAATGGAACTCTTTCCAACTTAAAATCTGATTGAGAATTTTTAAGTGGCGAGTTCTTTTAATTTTTATGTTGTTCTTGAGATTTTTCTTGAATTTTTTAGCTCTCTGGTAGCACTTTTGTGGGATTTTTATTTGTTCATGAACTAGAATGATGAGTTGTTGGTTTATTCCTGATTTTAAAACTTATTTTGTCACTTGCAGAGTTTTTCTTTTTAACTTTAGCCTCTCAGGTTCCATTACAGTAGAAATTTCATTTGTGCTTTGTTACCATGTCTTATGATGCTTAGACCTTTGTCTTTGGATCAGAGTTACTTTTCTGGCTATTGTGATGTTTGTTTGGTCTCTGTTTAGCAGTTAGGATTCAATTCTTATAGGAACAATGATTAATTAGTGCTCTGCTTGTGATAATCTCTGCTTAATTTGTCGCTTGTGAAGTTCTTGACTTTTCCCTTCTTTTTGCGGAGGGGGCTGGGGCAGGGGTAACCATTTGGATGTCGACATGTATTCTATAGAAGCAATTCCTTAGATTTCATTTTCATTAGGAATTTGAATTATGATTTGTTCTCTTCTACAATTCATATACCACTTTTTGTGTGGCTTTTTCAGCTTCCTCAATGTCTATGTATAGTTGTATATTCAACCCTAAGTTGGAAATAAATTACTTTACAAAGTAGAACAATGAATTGATGCTCGCTTTGTGATTCTAAATCTTATCCCATCACTATCAAAGTTTTCATTTTAAGTTTTTTGAATTTATATCCTGTCGGCAGTTCTTTAGGTTTCATTTCCAATAGTAGTTTTATTATGAATTTTTATTTTCATGATTGTTGTTTCATAGGATTGTGGAGTTTTTAGCTTCCTGGGTGTCTATATGTTCGTTGGAAGCAGTTGTTTTGTTTTCACTTTCATCATTAGCCAAATTATGATTTGCTTCTGTTTTCATATTCTTAAAACCTTATTTTGTTGTATCTGGTTTTTTTTTTTTTTTAATCTTCTTGGGCATCTATATCGCTTCCAAAAGCAATTGGTTGGGCATATCAGATTTATTACTCTATGTCCTTGATCCTACTACCTTTATTTTGTTTCCTATGCGGATTTTTAGCTTCTTTGATATGTAATTGATTTTTGCGACCTTCCTTTTTTTATTACTCTTGCTTGTTTATGTTTCCTGTATTTAATTTTCTATTTTCTCTTCTTGGTTTCTGGAAGAGGCCCTGCTTTGTGTGTATGATTTTCCTTTTGATAATCTTCTTAATATAATATAAAAAATTCATTGCATGCAGAGTGTCTGATTTTTTTAATATACTTTTCAGTAACTTGTAAATATTGTTTTGGAGTCAGGTTCCGGGCCATGAGTCATACCACAAACGAGAGTGACAAGAAGATGTTGCCAAAGGATCAGGTTGGTTCACCATCAATTGATGAAGGTAGCTCAGGAAGACCCATGGCAGGTGGAGGGTCGGGCTTGAAGAAGGGACCTTGGACATCTGCGGAAGATGCCATCTTGGTGGAATATGTCAAAAAACATGGCGAGGGGAATTGGAATGCTGTACAGAAGCATTCAGGATTATCTAGGTGTGGCAAAAGTTGTCGCTTGCGGTGGGCTAATCATCTGCGGCCAAATTTGAAAAAAGGGGCTTTTACGAAGGAAGAAGAACAGACGATCATTGAACTCCATGCTAGGATGGGTAATAAATGGGCTCGGATGGCTGCACATGTAAGTCTACTCCACATACAATATTTTTCATCTAATCTTATGTGCAGCCTTCAGTGCCTTTCAGTACTTGAGATATGTTTTCTTGAGTGTGATTTTGTTGAACTAGAAAAATCATTGAAAATTTTACTTTCTTAAAAAAATTAACAAGAAATACCAAAGTTTTATCGTATATAAGTTAGTTACTGTTTGATAAATGAAAGAAAATAAATTGTAACTACTGGTGTTAGTATTTGGAGTGCCTCATATTCATTGGAGAAGAATTCAGATTTTTAGCAGTTTCCTAATACGTATATGTCTCCTGTTTTGGTTTGGATACGGGTTTCATATTTCTTTAAGGAGGTGCTGATTTAAGTTCGTGTTGGACTAGGATCATCCCAGATGCCTATATAAACCCCTCAGGGGTGACCTTTTGAACGTGTGTCAAGAATTCAAGAGAAATTCTAGAATTCCATCATTGAGAGTTGTGAGAGAGATCTGATTGTAATTCTTGTATTTTCTTCAATAAATATTTCTCTCATCGTGGACGTAGGCACATTGCCGAATCACGTTAAATCTTATGTTCTTTGGTTGTATGGTGATTGCTTGCTAGTGATAGATCTTCTACGCTTCCGTTGCCGAGTCTTTGACTTGGTGTTCCTCAGTTGTTTGATCGGTGATAGATTATCAATAATTGGTATCAGAGCGATGGCTAGCAAGACGACCACGACAATCAAGTTCGAGATGGAGAAATTTGATGGGAAGTCCAACTTCCTGTTGTGGAAGATGCGAGTAACATTGTTGCTCGTAAAGGAGGGCACACAAGGCGAAGCCATCGAAGATAGAGGATGATGAGTGGAATGACATCGACTTTCGCGCAAAGGCGACGATTATATTGTGCCTATCAGATGAGGTCCTCTACAACGTGATTGAATGCGGAGACAACTGTTGGTCTTTGGTGTAGGCTGAAGAACCTGTACGTGACGAAGAGTTTGTCGAACAAGCTCTTTATGAAGAAGCAGTTATACAGCCTTCGGATGAAGGAAGGTACGCCTATTCTATATCTCAATGCTTTTAATAAAATTTTAAGCGACTTGTTAGCTCTAGAGGTTAAGCTAGAAGAAGAAGACAAAGCTCTTCTGTTACTCTCTTCTTTTCCATCAAGTTATGACCACTTGGCGACCACCATCATTTATGGTAAGGAGACCTTAGAGTTAGAAGATGTCAGACAGATGCTCCAGAACAATGAGCTGATGAAGAAGACAAATTCTACGAAGGAGGCCTCAGGATTGTTTGTCAAGGGTTAGAGGGAAAGGTCAAAGAGTAGGGAACCCAAAAGGGATCCAGAGGCTTCTAACAGTTTCTCTTGCTACTTTTGCAAGAAACCAGGGCATATCAAGAAAAATTGTATGAAATACAAGGAGATGCTGAAGAGGAAAGGTAGCAAAGATTCTGATAGGGCTAGTATCAGTGGAAAGTCAGATCAAGCCGGGGTAGCCTGTCAATGGGTCGGGTCCAGACCCAGACCTGACCCGGCCCGATTAAGCGGGTATGGAAAGGGCTGCTCTGGACCCATACCCATTTACGCGTATACCCGATTATTAAATGGGATGGGTCTGATTTTACTTGAACCAGACCCGATTACCCATTTACCCATTTCAAAACATAAATATAAATAATACTAATAGAATTAAAACCCTAGAGGTCTAGGCTCTAGACTCCATGAGTAAAAGATCTCTTTGTGCTTTAAGTGTTGAAGACTGTTGGTTGATTAGCGGATGATCCTATTGCTGTATTTCTCCAAATAAATTAGGGGGCCTTGCTTTAATTTTTTTCTTTATTAAAGTCTTTCATCAAAAATTTTCCCTCCACCTCTTGCACCTAGCTGCATTTCATCTTTTATTGATATTAAAACATACTTTCTTTTTTTTTACAAAAGTTTTTTCCCTCTTTATATGTTTTTGTTACTGTTTTTGTTTATGTATCTTGTTTTTTTTCTTTTGTTATGGGTCGGGTAAATGGGTCTGGACCCGCGGGTACAGCGGGTCCGGGTATGGAAACCCACCTTTTGGACCCGCGGGTAAGCGGGTCTGGGTATGGAAACCTCTTGGGTAAACGGGTTCGGGTCTGGTACCACCTGTACCGCCCCGAACCCAACCCATTGACAGGCCTAAGCCGGGGTTGTCGAAGAAGCAGATGAGAATTCATGTGATGTCTTGACAGTTGAGTGAGGAAAAGATAAATACTCAGATGCTTGGTTACTTAACTTGGGGTGCACATATCACATGTGCCCAAAAATGGACTTGTTCAGTACTTACAAGCCTTATGATGGAGGCTCTGTCCTGATGACCTGATAAGAAACCACGCCATATGTAAGACTGTTGGCATCGGCAACATCCGTATGAGGATGTTTGATGGACAGGTTCGAACCCATACGAACGTTCGACATGTTCCGGATTTAAAGAAGAATCTTCTCTCGTTGGGAGCTTTGGAAGCTCGTGGGTACCAGTTTTCTGGTGCAAACAGAATAATCAAAGTTACAAAAGCTCCATGACAATTCTCAAAGGAGAACAAACAATAAACTTGAACAAGTTGACAGGAAGCATTATTATTGGTGATGTTTCAGCAGCAACAAATAAAGAGGATACTACAAGACTTTGGCACATGCGTCTTGGACACATGAGCGAGCGAAGTCTTCAAGTCTTACACAAAAGGAGTGCTCTATCAGGTATCAAATATTGCAAACTTGATCTTTGTAATTTTTTGCATTATGGGTAGGCAACGTAGAGTAGCTTTCTCTACATCTCAGCACAAGACGAAAGGCTTGCTAGATCTCATACATGGATGTGTGGGGGCCTTCACCAGTAGCATCCATTGGAGGTGCTAGGTTCTATGTTACTTCTATAGATGATTTTTCAAGGAATGTTTGGGTATACTTCTTGAAGCAGAAATCGAAAGTATTTCAGAAGTTCAAGGAGTGGAAAACATTGATGGAAAATCAGACGGGGCGAAGGTGAAAGTCTTGAGGTCCGATAATGGAGGCGAGTACACCTCCAAAGAATTCAAAGACTACTTAGCAAGTAAGGGCATCAAACACCAGCTAAGTATTCTAGGGCGACCAGAATAAAATGGAGTAGCAGAGCGCATGAATCAGACACTTACAGAGCGTGCCCATAATCAGATTATAGGATAACATGTCAGCAGGATTTTAGGCAGAGGCGGTGAATCATGCTAGTTATCTTGTAAACATGTCATCAACAACTATTGATCTTCAGATCCCAGAGGAGATATGGCGAGGAGTATCTGTGGACTATTCAACCTTCCGGATTTTCAGTTATCCCTGCATTTAGTTGGTTGATAGTCAGAAAAGGAACAAACTGGAGTCCAAGTTTAAGAAGTGTGTCTTCATCGGGTTCACTAAAGGAGTCAAGGGTCTCAGACTTTGGGATCCTGAGAAAAGGAGTGCCTTTATCAGCAGAGATGTGGTTTTTGATGAAGATTCAATGTTGCGAGAAAAGCCAGAGACGGAGGATAAAGCGCAAGGTGGAGCTTCAGACAGTTCGGCAGCAAACACTCAGGAAAAGGGAGTCGAGTTCTCAGATAGCCCTAAAAGGCCTGAAGGGTCAGAAGAGGACTCCTCAGGTTCAGATGGAGACAAACATGAGGCTACTCAAGAGCAACCTAAACCATTAAGGCGGTCAGTCAGAGTTACGGTGCTACCAACATGGTAAGATTGTAATGAAGATCATGTCTCTTTCGCATTAGTAACAGAAGCAGGAGAACCTGACAGTTACAGGGAAGCGATCGAGGCAGATGACCATGACAAGTGGATTACAGCCATGGAGCAAGAGATGGAGTCTTTTGATAGAAACCAAACATGGACGTTAGTCGATCTTCCAAAAGACTCCAAGGTAATAGGTTGCAGATGGGTTTTTTGCAAGAAGGACAATAAGCAGTACAAGGCAAGGTTAGTTGCCAAAGGATATGCTCAGAAGGAGGGTATTGACTACAATGAGATTTTCTCTCCTGTAGTCAAGCATACATTTATTCAGATGTTATTGGCGATAGTTGTTCAGTTTGATCTAGAGTCGGAGTAGATGGACGTCAAAACAACGTTTTTGCACGGTGAGCTGGAGGAGAAGAGATACATGAAACAACCTGAAGGTTATATTTAGGAAGGTAAACAAAACAAGGTGTATCTTCTGAAGAAGTCCCTTTATGGACTTAAGCAGTCTCCCAGGCAGTGGTACAAACGGTTCGACTCTTTCATGATCAAGGCCAAATACAACCGATGTGAGTATGATAGTTGTGTCTATTTCAAGCAGAGATGATCCGACATATTTGCTGTTATATGTGGATGATATGCTGATTGATGCGAAAAATAAGACACATATTCAGAAGCTTAAAACTCAACTCAAGAAGAATTTGACTGACATGAAGGATTTGGGAGAAGCTAAGATGGCAGAAGCAAGACCAATCACTTTGGTGGATCACTTCAAATTATCCTTCAACTAGTGTCCACAATCACCGGAAGAGGAGGAAGAAATGTCTCGAGTACTGTATGATAGTGCGGTGGGATAACTCACGTGTATTATGGTCTACACTAGCCCTGACTTAACCTATGCAGTTAGTACAGTATATCGGTCATGTCAAATCTAGGAAAGCAATATTAGGAAATAGTGAAGTGGGTGCTACGATATTGGGAAACAGTGAAGTGGGTGCTACGATATCTGTGAGGGACTGCGAGACTAGGCTTGGTGTTTCAAAGATTAGAAACGGGGAAACCTAGATTACTACAAGGTTATGTTGATACAGATTATGCAGGAGATTTGATCAGCGAAGATCTACGACGAGCTATGTGTTCACAGTAGCTGAGTGCGTCATTAGTTCGAAGACAGAGTTGCAAAATACAATTGCTCTTTCAACGACAGAAGCAAAGTACATGGTTGCAGTTGTGGCGTCAAAGGAAGCTTTATGGTTGAGAGGATTGGTTGAGACGTTCAGTATCATACATGATTCAATTCGGGTTTATTGCGACAGCCAAAGTGCTATTCATCTCGCTAAAGATCATAAGTATCACAAACGAATGAAGCACATTGATGTGAGATTTCACAAGATACGTTAGTGGGTTGTGGATGATAAGGTGATCAATTTGGTAAAGATCAACACGAAGAAAAATCCAGTGGATATGATAACGAAGACCATCCCGGTGGAGAAGTTCAGAGCATTTCTGAACTTCATTAAGGTCTTCAAAGGTAAAGTGGTGAACGGGCTCTTGGGAGGGAGTCATGTGAAATCACAAAAGGGGAGAGAAAGGAAGGCGAATGAAGCAAATGTCAATTTCTATGGAGGGACTCAATGAACGTGAGTCAAGGTGGAGATTGTTAGTATTTGGAGTGCCTCATATTCATTGGAGAAGAATTCAGGCTTTTGGTAGTTTTCTAATACGGATCTGTCTCCTGTTTGATTTGGATACGGGCTTCCTATTTCTCTAAGGAGATTCTGATTGGAGTTTGTGTTGTACTAGGATCATCCCAGCTGCCTGTATAAACCCTTCAGGGGTAGCCTTTTGAAGGTGTGTCAAGAATTCAAGAGAAATTATAGAATTCCACCATTGAGAGTTGTGAGAGAGATCTCATTATAACTCTTGTATTTTCTTCAATAAATATTTCTCCCCTCCCTGTGGACGTAGACACATTGTCGAAACACGTTAAATCTTATGTTCTTTGGTTGTGTGGTGATTGCTTGCTAGTGGTAGATCTTTTACGCTTCCGCTTTTATTGCCGAGTTTTCGACTTGGTGTTCCTCTGTTGTTTGATTGGTGATATATCATCAACAACTGGAATATAATAATTGTGCATTGCTCATCTCTTTATTTATTTGTTTAAATATGTTCTGTTTCTCAAACTTAGAGAGAACTGGTTGTGCAGAATCCAATTGAAAAATCTGAGTATCCATCTTTATAAGATCTAATATTGCTAGCTTTCGAGTGCCGTGAGGAGACCATCATTTAGGTATTTTTAGTTATGGGAGAAGTAAAATATATTTGTGGTGTGTGGTTGTGTATTTCGTGTTCAATTCTGGATTGGATTAATGATGCTACCCCTGGTAAAATGCAAAATAAGGGGATGACAAGGGTTTCAGATTTTTAAGTTGTAGAGTGCTGTCTAAAATTTCATTTAGACTAACACACATTTGTTTATGATACAAGTGTTATTTTGCAGTAAACCACCTTTAGAACTATTTATGACAAATAATTTCAGACACAATTTATTAACTTCTTAATATTTTTGGTGGTTACATGTGGTGTAAGATCAACTTACGTTGGTAATTGTAGTGGTAAAAAATTGACCCTCATCATGATGGTGACACGTGTCTATGCAACTGAAAGTCTCCCACTGAGACGTTCACAGCTCCTGGTTCGTCCAGAGGCCTTTGCCACTCCACATGCTCCCAGAGTCACTCCAGTCCGCACTAAAGTCTTAACTTTCATACCAAAGACTTTTCCACTTCGGAAGCTTTGCTGTCTCAAGAGTCAAGACATCCTAGAGTAACCTTCGGCCCGAAGTCTGTATCCCTCTGGAGCCATCTGCAGTCTAAGGCTCCGATTCAACTCTAGAAGTTTCTAGCAATGGCCACCGAGATGTCTGCCTGCAGTTACACCTCTCATTTTTCTTTCACGTTCATAATGTGTAACGCTATCCAACACGAGCAATTATAGACAGTGACGAGATTGTCTTCATGCAATCCCACCAGTCCAATGCCAATCATCACGGTCATTACAGTAAATCCGCTCGTGAAGATCGTGCAATTATAGAGATCATGTCCACACCATCTGCCTTGATGCCAACAGCTCATTACAAAGAGACCTCTAGGAGAAGGGGGTTTCCTCCCTTCTAATTGGTTCTAACTCAGAGACATACCAACAAATTCTCTGTAATTCTTGTAACTTGAGAATTATAGTGGAATCTTCTCCTCTCCGTGGTTTTTCCCGATTTAGGTTTTCACGTAAAAAATCTTGTCTCTCATTTTCTGTATTCATCACTTTTTTCCCACTTTCCTTCTCTTTCTTGTGTGGATCGATCGTCTTATTTTTCTATCACAAACTAGTGCTTTTACTGAGACCTGAGTCCCTATACTCAAGGCCTCTCCCTTAAAAATCCAAAAAAAATTCCTCAAGAAGCCTCTTCCATAGCACTGATGGCTCCAAGAAAGTAAACTATCATCCTCAATGGCGCAACGTCCAAAGGCAAGTCTATCAGCGCCATTGGGGAACGATCCTCCACCAGCCATCAATCAACCGCAAACCACCGAAGATAGCGGCTCTTTACCTCAGGGGGTAACCGTCAGTGCCCAACCATCGCAACAACATGAAGACTAGCTCCTTCAGATGCTCACCGACATGAAAGAGCAGATGAAGGAACAAGCCCAAGTTGATCACGATCGGGAGTAGGCAACTCTTGACCGTGAGATTGCCATTCGTGAGCAGGAGACATTGAGGTGGCCAACAACCAGCTCTAGGCTCAAATCGCTGCCCTCCAAAATAATCAACCATCGACGCAGTCAAAAAGCGAGACTGAAGTCGCATGAGCTCTCGACTTCTGAGCTCATGACAAGCTGATCCCAAGACGGATCGCGGAAGCTAAGCTGCAAAGCCACCCCACGCCTTCAGTTGCCAAAATCTCTGACTCCCTCTTTTCAAAAAAAAATTTTGTACTGTGAGTTCCTGATTAAAGTTATCGACCCCGACCTTCGATTGCTACTCTGAGGTGAGCGGCCCCATCCATCACATCAGGTATTTTCAGACAAAATGTTTGTTCTCGCAATGATCCACTCTTGTGCCTCACTTTCCCCTCTAGTCTGAAAAGTGTGGCATCAGATTGGTTCTACTCTTTACCACTCCGCTTTTTTCGCAAGTTCGAAGAGTTAATTGAAGCGTTCCTCACTCAATATGCCTCTCGCCAAGAGGCCAAGAAGAACAGTCATCGCCTCTTTTCCGTCAAAATGAGGCAGAACGACAACCTCAAATCGTTTGTCTTCTTCCTAATTCAACTCGCCAAAGTCCCTACTGCGGTGAGGACGTTTCTGCACTCGCGTTCATCAGCGGACTGCAGAGTTCTCACCCCCTGTACAAGCACCTCCTTAAGCACAATGTTACCCAGATGAGCGAGGTCCAGTCACGAGCTCGGCCCTAGATCCAGCTGGAAGAAGCAATTAAGACGTTCTCTAACTATACCGCGAAATAAGGTGACGTCACAGAAAAGTCAAAACTCTATACGAAGCCTCCGTCCATGCCCAAGATCAGAACTGGGGGCAACCTTCAAAAGACAAGCACTTCCGATCTTTCGAAGCCTACTCCAAGCCTTCTAGACGTAGCAACATTTCACTTTGTTGAGGCTTCCCATCAACGAGGTCTTCAATACAATCAAGGACCAACAGTGGGTTAGGCGCTTGAGACCAATCCGGTACGATCCCACACTTCCTGGAGCAGAAGAGTATTGCTCTTACCATTACTGTAAGGGACACAAGATTATCCACTGTTCGGCCTCCAGAAGTACTTGGAAGAGCTCATCCAACAAGGCTTCCTCAAAGAGTACATTCTCACTCCTGAAGTAGCCTCCGGATCCAGACAGCTTAACACTCCACCGCGTGCCCAGCCACAATACTTAATCACCCAATACAAAGCAATTGAGTGATTCCACATCTCCGAGAGATGGGGCAGTACTCCTACCCTACCATTTCCTGTATTTCAGTTCCATGTATTCCATTCCAATATTGAATAAAATTATACTTTTGTTCCTAACCATTGTAGTCCTTCCAAGCTAGATGTTTCGCTGATGGGATTTCTCCCACTTGGAACTACTCCATAGTTGGGATTTCCCTCATTCAGAGTCGGTCCTTCCGCTGATGGGATTCCCCCACTCGGAGGGTCGTTTTTAGACGTTCCGCTGATGTGATTTTTCCCACTTGGAACTACTCTGCTGCTTGGATTTCTCCCACTCAGCGTTGGTCCTTCAACTGGTGGAATTTTCTCTACTCCGAGGACTGTCTGTACGCTCTGCTGATAGGATTTCATCCACTTGAAGACGACAACGCAGACTTGCCTACAGGCCCCTTCTCGATTAGCCTACGGGAATCGAAACTCTCCATTGCGGGATTTCCCATAATCAAAGTTCCTACTCTGCTAACAGGGATTTTCCTCTATGATGGGATTTTCCCACTCGAAAACACAAACACTAGCCTATGGGCTTCCTTCATCCGACCCACAGGCGGATAAACCCAGGCAGTTTCCCTATGCCGGGTCCAAGCCGGATCGCTACTCCGCTGCTGGGATTTCCCTACTCAGAGTAGATGCATCCAATCTGTCAATGTGTTGTACTTGTGCCCCCACTTCAGGTCAGGGTTTAAAAACTCGGTCATTCCAGTTTCGACTCGGCCAAGTCAGAACTATAACGGGCTTACCCGGTACGATATCGTGCCACGAGTTGAAGATTTGTCCAAGTTTTGCTTGACTCAGGGCTGACTCGGCCCGACTCGGGCGTATCAGTCGAGTCAGCAATGGACTTGGTATGATTCGGCTGATACGCCCAAGTCGAGGCCGAGTCGGGCTCGAGTCTGACTTGCAAAAAAGGAAAAAAACATAGGGCTTAACTTCAGACCCATCGTTCGCCTGCCTTCACGCCGTATATAGGTAAGTCTTTCTCTCTCTCCCCCTTCCTCACTTTGATCTCTCTCCCTTTCTCACTCGATCTCTCCCTCCCCCTCTTATTCGTCGTTGCCGCCAGCAAGCCCTCATCGTCGCCTCTGAGCAGAGGGAGGAGGGAAAGAGGGACAGGACATAAAGACTCTTTCCCTCCCTCTGATCTTTATCTCTCTCTGTCTCCCTCTCCCCCTCTCAGTCGATCTCTCTCTATCTTTTTCTTTTTCTTTTTCCTTTTTTATTTTTGGGTTTTTTCTTATATTTATCCCTCACATATTTCATATTTTAAATTTACCTCAAAATCATCATATTTTCCCTATTACCCCCTCAAAATAAATTTGTTTTGAACATGTGATACATGAATTTTAATGTCTACATTTTTTACGATTTGTCATGATGTTTTTAGAATTTTTTGAGCTCTCAAAGCAGTGTTTTATACATAACGCCCGAGTCCATTCCGCAACACCGCGACCTATGTGGAATGGTGCCCGCCGAGTCGGTTGCTGAGACCGTGACTTTGAACCATGCTTCAGGTCCATACTGAGGTGACGACTTTGCTGATGGAATTTCTCCCACTTGAAAAAACCGTGAGCCTGACTTTGCTAATGGGATTTCCCCCACTCGGAGGCCCAACTCCACTGCTGGGATTTCCCTTACTCTGAGGTTCGGTTGCCACTTCTCTCATGGGATTTTTGTTAGGATTTTGACATGAATACGTCGTGAAGGTTGATTAATGTCGGATTTGACAGTTTCCTTTTCTGGATCTGTTTTGAGTCCGAGTTGGATTCAAGTTTCCTTTATTCTGATTGAAGGTGTTTTGAGTCCGAGTTGGATTCAAGTTTCCTTTATTCTGATTGAAGGAGTTTGTTTAGGACTAGGAGAGTTTTATGGTCTATAAATAACCCCTTATGGGTGGCCTTCAATGTATTCCAAGAGAATCCTATGAATTTATAATTCCTAAGGGTGTAATTTATCTAGGTGAGAAATTCGTGAGAGAAGCTTAGCCACAAGGGTTCGCTATTCTTGGCGGCCATCAAAGGCTTGTAACTTCTCAGCGTGAGGTGTAAGTAATTCTTATTGTACTCCCCCAAAGTTTTAATAAAGTTTCCCCTTCTCCTATAGACGTACACACGATCTGTTTGATCGGTGGAACCACGTTATATTGTGTGTTGGCTTTCCATCTAATTTGGAATATCTTCTTCTCTTCTTCAAGTTGCCATAGTAGATCCTGTGGTTCGTATCCGATGCGCCGCCCCAATCGATCCGGTCGTGGGGGCATCCTCTCCTGAAATCACAACAATTTGTATCAGTGCATACAAATTGTTTTCCAACAATTGGTATCAGAGCAAGGTAACTTGAAGATGTCTGCAATCAAGTTTGATATTCAGAAGTTCGATGGCGTCATCAATTTCAGCTGGTGGCAGATTAGGATGACATCCTTACCCAGAGTGGGTTGAAAAAAGCATTACTCGGGAGGGAGAAAAAGCTTTAAGACATGAAGGAAGAAACTTGGCATGAGTTGGATGAGAAAACCCTGACAACTATTCAACTTTGCTTGGCGGACGAAGTGTTGGATGGGTTTTCTATAGAGAAAATAGCGTCCTCGCTGTGAGAGCGACTTCAGGATCACTATCTGAAGAAGGCGTTGGCGAATCGGTTGATTCTGAAGTAGCGTCTCTTTCTTCTTCGCATGCATGAAGGTACACCTATCAAGTCTCACATTGTAGAATTTTCTTCTATTATCAATGATCTAGATAAGATAGAGGTTAAGACAGAAGATGAGAATCAGCACTTCTATTATTCTGTTCTTTACCTTCTCATATAAGAGCTTTAGGGAAGCTATCATCTATGGAGGCAAGTCAACAATCAAGGTCAATGAGGTCGAGGAGCATCTGCTTAACAGGGACAAAATTGACGCCCAGTTGACGGGTGAGTATCATCATGATAATTCCGGGCAAGTTCATTATTCAAGGGAGAAGAGTAATAATGGAAGTTCCACGGGTAACTCATAACATAAGAATTTGACGTGCAACTATTGTCACAAGAAGGGGCACATTTGATCTGAGTGTTGGCTTCGAAAGAAGAAACAACCAGATGCTAATGTCACTGAACTGGTTGAAAGAGATGAAGAATAGTGTGACACTCTATCTGTTACAGACAGACCAGTTAGTAACAAAGATAGACAGATCATGAATTCTGAATGTTCACAGCATATTAGTTCCAATTAGAAGATGTTCTCTTCATACACTTCGGTTCAAGGGGAGAATTCTTCATGGAGAATTCTGCTACAAGTAAGGTGATTGGCAAAGGAACAATCTAGTTTCAGTCTCATGATGGATGCATCACTACTCTTCAAGGCGTTCGTCATATTCCCGAATCAAGTTATAATCTCATCTCTCTTGGAGCCCTACATAGAGAAGGGTTCTGTTTCAGTTTGAAAGGTGATCTTATTGAAGTTTCTAAAGAGATCCATGTGATGTTTCAAGCCGAACGTGTCAGCGATGTGTATATGTTGCGGAATTCGGAGGTTACAGTTGGTGGATTGCAATTATCCTCGGCTTCAGAAGTGGCGGTTATGGAACAATCAGAGACTACGATGGTTTCGAGCTTGGATGATCAGTTCACGAAGGGAGATGGGGACTAGGCACGCAACAAGGTAGTCCAGATCATTACTCCTATGGTGGAGCAAATTCTCATAGATCTTGTGTAGATCAATGAGATCATTGGGTAATAAAATTCAGGTTGGACATGAACTTATTTGACTTAATCAAGATGTGAACCCCATTAGGGGGTTATGGAGGGAGAGATGGAGATGAAGTCAAGTTTGTTCAATTGTGCGTGGATGCGAGCACACGGAACATGGTGGCTATTCTCGGGCTTGGACGTATTCAAGTCAAGGGGAAATTGTTAGGATTATGACGTGAATACGTCTTGAAGGTTGATTAATGTCGGATTTGACAGTTTCCTTTTTTGGATTTGTTTTGAGTCCGAGTTGGATTCAAGTTTTCTTTATTCTGATTGAAGATGTTTTGAGTTGGATTCAAGTTTCCTTTATTCTGATTGAAGGAGTTGAGTCCGAGTTGGATTCAAGTTTCCTTTATTCTGATTGAAGGAGTTTGTTTAGGACTTGGAGAGTTCTGTGGTCCATAAATAACCCTTAGGGGTGGCCTTCAATGTATTCCAAGAGAATCCTATTAATTTGTAATTTCTAAGGGTGTAATTCATCTAGGTGAGAAATTCGTGAAAGAAGCTTAGCCACAAGAGTTCGTTGTTCTTGGCAGCCATCAAAGGCTTGCTCAGCGTGAGGTGTAAGTAATTCTTATTGTACTCTCTTAAAGTTTTTATAAAGTTTCTTCCACTTCTCCTGTGGACGTACACACGATCTGTTTGATCGGTGGAGACACGTTATATTGTGTGTTAGCTTTCTATCTACTTTAGAATATCTTCTTCTTCTCTTCTTCAAGTTGCCTTAGTAGATCCTGTGGTTCGTATCCGGTCCGCCGCCCCAGTCGATCCGATCGTGGGGACGTCCTCTTCAAATCACAACAATTTGGTATCAGAGCATACATATTGTTTCCCAACAATTTCCCCAACTAGGAGTCGACACATTCAATCTATCGATGGGTGACACTCTTATTTCAGACCTTTTCTAAAAATTTGCACGTAAGCGTTCCGGAGAGCCTATGATTGCATGAAACATATGATATATACATAAGGGTTTTGTCGTTTGGATTATCCCCTCGACGTATTAATTTCATGCAATTAGGGGCTGGATATATCAAATATACCGGAGAGGCACAGTCGCTCGCCCAGGTATTACCCAAACGCTACCTTTGCGAGTGACTGCATGTATTATTCATCTCGGGATGACATGGTTGAGTATGCTTAGCCTATAACCACATGAGACATATGGTATATATATAATAAGGGTTTTCTTGGTTGGATTATCCCCTCGACGTACTAGTTTTGTGTGATTAAAAGTTGAACATACGTGGTCTTGTCAGCCCAATCTATTTAATTTACGCCTTACATCAATTCTTATAATGTTGTATTTAACGTTTAATTTAAGTCATTCTATTGTATGCTTGTGTGTGCATCATCCCTTCATAGTGGGCCAACGAACATTTGTACCCCCGGTAGTTTCCCTCTACCGGGCGCGAAATGCAAATGCCAACTCACGGACCCGACTCCACTGCTAGGATTTCCCCCACTCAGAGGACCCTTCGTTGTGGGATTTCCCTCACTCAAAGTCCATACTTTGTTATGGGATTCTCTCCAGGGTCCTACCAAATTTCTCACTCTGCTGCTGAGATTTTCCCACTCAGAGGCCAAAAGTTTGCAGGTACCGCTGATGGGACTATCCCTACTCAGGAGCAACACTGCAAGCTTGTCAAAATGCCCACATGCTAAATCAAACATCCGAAGTTAAAGACCAACACTCCGAGGAGACATGATCGATTCCGAACAAGACCAACTGTAAAAGCGATCCAGGCAAGATCTAAACAAACATTTTCATTCCAAAGACATTTATGTATGTTTTATTCTGTAAAGTCTTTCCACTCCGAATACATATTTGATTACATCTAACAAGAGTAATACAAAATTCTATTATGGTTGTGTTTATTCTTTTTTGAAAAGAAATACAGATAATCCTAACCCAATCTTTCCATCCTGCCGCTACGTCCAACCTCACCTCCGAATTCCAAGAGCTTGTCCTTCGGAGAACATCCGTCAGAAGGCATAGTCTCACGCCACTGCCCAGAAGACCCCGGAAGAAGTTCCGAGATGTTCCCTCACAAAAGTAAGATCCTTCAGATGAAGGACCTCCTCTCCGCTTGGAACACGCCTCCAAGGAAGCCAAACGGGCTTCAGCAAGACACGGGAGGCAGTGATATCCAACTAGGAGGAACTTCTAAGACAAGCCAACGATGATATGACACCACCAACCTTTTGTTCTGATGAAAAGGTTGGAACTCTGGAAAGGAGAGTGCTTCATCGGTGACATCCTAACGAATACCCCCAAACTCCACTCTTGTTGCTTACCACAAGAAGAGTCTCCAACCGTGAGACAGCGGTGTCCGGTCAGAACGAAGACTCCAAGACAAGCAAGATTGCCAAAGAGTCACATCCTCCATAATCGTCCAGGACAGCCCCTACTCCTCCCTCATATACGCTATCAGAAAAGGAGTCCAAGCCTCGAGGTTGAAATCAGACCAATCAGACCAGACGGTCAAGCCAACTTGAAGCAGAAACCCTCCATCTCATCCCTGATGACTGGTAGTTCGTGACAGGTTAATCACAATGACTGACATATATCGTTCCAGCCAGGCTCCTAAATAGTAAGGGCATGTACACCATTTCCGGCATCCCCATCCTCTCTTTCCTTCTTCCACATGACGGAGGAAGGCATAGCAGCGAACTTGAGAAGGAATAATTTTGAAGCAAGGATTCTCTGGAGAAGAAAACAGGTGTGACTTTCACTCTGAAGATATTTATAAATGGAGGAGGAACCGAATCATCTTCAATTCAAATCCCTAATCCCTGAAAAATCAGTTTGCATCCCAAGATCCTCGGTCAACTTAATTAGCAAGATACCAACTACCTTTGCCACACGATCTCAGCCATCATGGCGTCAAGATTCGAAAAGACGCCAACCACATATTTCAAGCAATCTAATCGATTGGCGTGCCAGCTGTCAGGCAGCCGCATAATCTCCAAGCCAATCTAGAATATTCACATTTGTGATCCAACTTCTCCCATGCTCACAGATACCAAGAAATCAAGGCATTTAGGGATCTCTACCAACTCCGCTCTCCCGACTTTCCTTCCGCGGGCTCTGGCGAGAGAAAGAGCGGGAGCATCTGTAGTGGTCAAAAATTGACCCTCATCAAGATGATGACACGTGTCCATGCAACTGAAAGCCTACCACTGAGACATCAACAACTCCCTATCTGTCTAGAGGCCTCTACATCCTCCTGGAATCACTCCAGTCCACACCAAAGTCAACTTTCATACCAAAGACTTCCACCTCGGAAGCTTCGCTAATTCGAGTCATCTCGGGCAACCTCCAGCCCCGAAGACTATCCCTCCGAGGCCATCTGCAGTCCAAGGTTCTCGATTCCGCTTCAGAAGTTCCCAACAACCGTCATCGAGATGTCCGACTGCAGTTACGCCTCTACTTTCTCTTCCACATTTATAATGTGTAACACATCCCAATGCGGGCAATTATAGACAGTGAGGAGATTTCCTGCATGCAATCCTAACAGTTCAGCCCTAATAATCACGGTCGTTACAACAAATCCGCTCGTGAAGATCGTGCACTTACAGAGATCACACCCACATCATCCGCACCAAAGTTAACTTTCATACTAAAGACTTCCAGATCGGAAGCTCCGTTGTCTCAAGTCATATCGGAGTAACCTCCAGCCCCGATGACTATATCCCTCTGGAACCATCTGCAGTCCAAGGCTCCCGATTGCACTTCAGATGTTCCCAGCAACAGCCACCGAGATGTCCGCCTGCATTTACGCTTCTTTCTCTTTCACATTCATAATGTGTAATACTCCCCAACGCGGGCAATTATGGACAGTGGTGAGGTTTCTTGCATGCAATTCCAACAGTCCAGTGTCAATAATCACGGCCGTTAGAGCAAATCCGCTCGTGAAGATCGCGCAGTTACAGAGGTCACGCTTACACCATCCGTCTCGATGCCAACAGCTCAGTACAAAGAGACCTCCTGGAGAAGGGATTTTTTTCCCCTTTCAATTGATCCTAACTCAAAGACGCACCAACAAATTCTCTGTAATTCTTGTAACTTGAGAATTTTAGTGGAATTTTCCTCTCCCTGTGATTTTTTCCCGATATGAGTTGCCACGTAAAAAATCCTCTCTTTTTCTATGATGTGCATCACTTTTTCCCCCACTTCCCTACTCTCGCTTGTTGTGTGGATCGACCGTCGCGGTGGAAAATCTCCACCACAGTAATGAATACATGATATAAACTCGGATGTAAATCAGTTTTAAGCTCTACTTCTAGTATATACATATGGATGCATTTTCTTTTTCAAGGTAATGAAATTAGACCAAAATTACTTGCAAGGATTGTTAATTGCAACTTTGGAGGAAAAGAAAATGAATAAGTAAAAAAATGATAAATTATTACTGTCAGTTTTCATAACTTTTTAAGTCCTGTGAGTCCACTTAATGTCCAACCCATTGAAATCTTTCGTGTTCCATTAATTTTCCTTCTCAATCCATAATATATTATAAAATCACAAATTCAATAGTTATATAACTATCCTTTCTCAAGAAAAAAGTTATATAACTGTCTTTAGGCCCCTTTTTCCAGTTGTGGGCACGGAGGATTATGTGATCAAGGGTGCCTAGACTTTATCCGAGTGTGATTTGGAGGTTTTCTAGGCTTTCTAACTAAAGTTTCTGCTGAAATTTGACTTGCTACTGAGAAATTGGCAGCATCGACTCTGATTTAAGGTTGAAGTTGAATGTGTGGATGATGTAAGATACAAATGATATATCTAAGCGAGAAGTATTATAACGTTTTAAGGCTAAAAAAGCTTATTTTCTGCACCTTAATAGAAATCCCAGCAATATCATAGTTTGTAAGAGGTAAATTATAAATGAGATGTCTGAGGCATGTTCGAAAATGGCTGTGCTGGGCAAGCAGACACAATCTTATTGTCATCTGCAACCATTTTTCATTTTTGTTTTGTTTTGTGTCTTTTTTTGGGTGGGAGGGTCTTTTTTTTTTTTGGTGGGGGGTGTTCAGAGCTGCATCCGCAAAAATAATTTCCACATTTATGTTAGACACAAATTTGACATTTTATGTACAAATTTATTAAGAACTGTGAAACATGAATACTTGACAAAGTGACTTGCCCGTATTATTTTGTTGTTTACACAATCTAGGAGCTGTAACATGAAGTCTTGGTAGCAGTCATTTAGATATTAGACCCAATTACATGCATCAATCCTTCAGCATTTCACTATCTTTTAAATGTGGAAGTGGGACTAAGCTAACTGTGGTGGTGATTTTCCGTCACAAGTGATTGGACAGTCGATCCTCATCACAAGCGAGAATAGAGATGGGGGTGTATATAAAGCACAACACAGAAGAGACATATTTTACTTGGAAACCCTTAATTGGGAAAAATCACGGGGAGGAGAAACTTCATTATAATTCTTGAGTTACGTGAATTACAGGAATGTCGTGGGTGTCTCGGAGTTGGGGATCGTTGAAGGTCCAGCTGAAGTCCCCTTCGTTGGAAGATGAGGTTCGCTTATACTCAACTGAGCAGATTGTGTCGGCGAGATCTTCGTAACTGCACGATTTGTACATGTCGGCTTGCTGTAATGGTCACGATCAATGATGTTGACTTGTTGGGATTGCATGCAGGGAAATCCGCCGAAGTTCATAACTGCCCGTGCTGAGTGGCCTTACACGTTACGAATGTGGAGGATTATAAGGTAGCGTAATTGTCGACGGAGATCGAGGGTGGACTGTTTCTAGGTTTGAAGCAGAAGTCTTCAGAGCGAAGGAAGCTTCAAAGTGGAGAGGATCTGGAGAAGGTCGGGAATGTCATGGACTTTAGACGAGAGCTCTGATGTACTTCAGAGAGTTGGAAGGCGAGGGATACGTGTCGCCATCTTGGACGGGGTCTGATTTTGACCACTATATAGTATATATGCTCCCCGCTTTTTCGATTGCCGGAGCGTGCTGATTGGAAGTCGAAAGAGCGGAGTTGGTAGGAGACCTTTAAATGCCTTTGTTGTTCGTGGAAAGACGAGGATCTGGATCATAAATGCAAATCTTCAGGATTTAATTACAGGCTGTACAAATGGTTACCAGCTGTCGCGATCGGCTAGATTTCTCTTTGGTCAGATCATGTGTCCTTTCGAATCCAGGAGACATAATAACTGGTGAGGTAGGGGTTCGTGCTTCGGTGGCGACGTTTGATGTTCCGGTGATTCGGTTAATCGAAAATATCGGGACGTGGACCGACTTTTTGGGGATTGTAAGTTTGAATTTGGAGACTGTTCGGCTTCTTTTCCATCTATACATAGAGTGGAACCCTTGGATGGACATTACTTCTATCTTCTCAAAAGAAATCATTGCTTCAAAATTTCTCTTTTGTTTTGATGGATCGCCATGTCTTTTCTCTCTTTCATCTGATGGAGGAAGGAAAGGGAGAGCATGAAGGTGGAAGAACTGGTGGTTGGGCTTTCGTCGTGCGGGAGCTTTGTTGGAGCTATGCATTAGTTGTCGTGATGAACTTGTTATGATGCATTAGGTGTCGTGACAGGGGTGCTGCCGCCGAGGGTGGTAGGGAGGACTCTTGGCTTGCTTTACCGTTGGCTTTTCTGAATTAATATGATCACGTCTCTTCTGAGTGCTGATCTCTATTATTGGTGTGGCTGGTTTGTCTTGGGAGTGATTTGGTAAGCCTGCAGCGTTGTTTTCAAGTGAGAGTAGTCTCATCTGCTGTACCTACAAAGTTTTGGCCTCGGAATGAGGAAAATTTCCACAACTGAGTTGGGTTCACGTTTACTTCCGAGTGGGGGTTTGACCATCAGTAGAGCAGTGAAGATGGGGCTCTTGGGGGGAATCTCTGTAGCAGAGTAGGGACTCCAAGTGGGGTGGAACCCACAACAGAGGGAGCTCGTAGGTTGGCGTTTATGTTTCGCGTCCGGTAGTGGAAAACTGCCTGGGGTACAAATGTCTGTTGGATGATGGGAGGAAGGATGATGTGCATACAAGCATGCAATGGAACTTAAATTAAAGGTTAGATGTGGCATAATAAAAGTAATGAAAAAATTAATATAAATTAAACAGATTGAGCTAACAAGACTACTTATATTCAGCTTCTAATCGCACGAGACTAGTATGTCGAGGGAATAATCCAAATAAGGAAACCCTCATTTATATATCATATGTTCCATGCAGTTATGGGCTAAACATATATAATCTGTGTTATCCGGGGATGAGCAATACATACAAGCATAGGCCAAGGTTGTGTTTGAATAATACTTGGGTGATCGTTCCTTCTCGGAATGCTTGATCTCTCCAGCCTCTAATCATACGAACTAGTACGTCGAGGGGATAATCCAAACAAAACAACCCTCATGTATATACCATGTGTTTCGTGCAATTATAGGCTCTCCAGAGTGTTTACCAGTAAAAGGGGCCTGAAGTGGGGATGGGGTCCGTTGACAGATTGAATACGTCTACTTTGAGTGGGAGTTAGACCACAACAGATTAGTGATTCGGACCACCGAGTGGGGGAACCAAGCAGCGGAGTTGGGCCTTTGAGTGGGGGAAATCCCAGCAGCGGCGTTGTCATTGTTGCTTTCGAGTGGGGTTTTTGCCCAATCAGTGGCACTGTGAACTTGGTATGAACCTGAAGTGGGGGTGCGATCCATCGACAGATTGGTTGTCTACTACGTGCAGGGGTAGGACCCATAGTAGAGTGACGATCCTGATTAGATCTCATCCGCCCCTAGGTTGAAGTTCGTATTTCGCGCCCGACAGAGGAAAACTACCAGGGTACAAACATTCATAAGATGAGAGCCCGTAGGCTGGCATTTGTGTTTCACGCTTGGTAGAGGAAAAATACCAAGGGAACATTCACTTGAGGATCCGCCCGCAGGTTCGGATGAGGAAGCCCTTAGGTCAGCGTTTGTGTTCCGCGCTTGGTAGAGAAAAGCTACAAAGGGTACAAACGCCTAAGGGGAGCTAGTAGGTCGGCGTTTGTGTTCCACAGCTGGTAGAGGGAAACTATCAAGGGTACAAACGCCTGTAGGATAAGAGGAGCCCGTAGGCGGTTGCTTGCGTTGCTGTCCCCGAGCGGGGGTGTAGAACCCACAACGGAGCGTGCAAGTATTGGACTTCGAGTGGGGTAGGCTGAAATTGGTTAGGATCAGAATATAATTTTATTTGATAATGCATTGAAAGTAAAAGAACATGGGTCATGAATAGAGGTACTGCCATGTTTGGGAGGCATGAACTGATCGCTTGATTGTTTTGTATTGGGTGATCGTGTGCTATGATTGGAGAGGAGGCATAGAGCTTGACTGTCCAGAGTCAGAGACTGCTTCGGGTGTGAGGATATACTCCTTGAGGACGCCTTAGCAGATGAGTTTTTTCAGGTACCTTCAAAGGCAATGGATGGTCTTGTGCCCCTTACCATCGTGGTATGAGTAGCACTCTTCTCCGAGGGTGAGAGGTCGTACTGGATGGGTCTCAGACGCTTGACCCAGGGTTGATCCTTGATGGTGTTGAAGACTTTGTTGATGAGGAGCCTGAGTGGAGTGAATTGCTCTATCGGTTGGTAGGTTCGGAGTGGGCTCGGTGCGAGAATCAGGAGCGCTTGTATTTTGTAGGCAAGTTGCCCCCGATTCTGATCTGGGCATGGGTGGAGGTTCGTTCAGAGACTGACTTTCTTCCGTGGTCACTGGGTTTCGTAGAGTGGTTGGAGGAAGTCTTCATTGCCTCCTCCAACTGGATGTAAGGTTGAGCTTGGAATAGAACCTCGCTCATCCTGGTGACGCGCTTCAGAAGATGCTTGTAGAGGGGTGAGAGACTTGCGACCCGCTGATGAACGTGAGTGCAAAGGCCTCCTCACCGCAGTTGGGATCTTGGCCAATTTGGCTTTCTAAGTAGCTGATGTAAGATTTGAGGCCGTTGTTATGCCTCATCTTGACGGTGAGAAGATGGTGGTTATTCCTCTTAGTCTTCCGGTGAAATGCGTACTGAGTGAGGAATGCCTCGGACGCCTCGAAGTTGCGGAGAGAATGTGGAGGCAGATAGTAGAACCAATTTGAGGTCACACCTTTTAGACTGGATGGGAAGGTGAGGCACATAATCAGATCATCGTGAAAGTAGATCACCATCTTCTCCTGAAAATGCCTGATGTGTTGAACTGGGTCGCTCACTCCAGAGTAGTAGTTGAAGGCTGGAGTCGAGAATTTTTTTGAGAACTCGCACTCCAGGATCTCCTTGGAGGGGGGAGTTAGAGACTTTGACAGTTGAAAGCGTCGATCGACTGTCGAACTGCAACTTAAGCCTCCTTGATCTGTCTTTGGTTTAATTCGTCGAGGGTCCAGATGTCGGGACTCTCCGGTTCTAGGCTCACTCTTCGCTTGTGCCGCATTAGGGTGTTCTGAAGGGCAGCGATTTGAGCCTGGAGTTGGATATTGAGTTGCCTCAAGGCCTCCTGCTCACGAATGGCAATCTTGTGGTCTAGAGCTGCTCGCTCCCGATTACGATCTGACTAGGCTTTTTGCTGTTTCATCTGCTCTTACCTCCTTAGTTGATACACGTGGAATACGTCGTGCACTCCCTCCAGGAGGGAGGAAAGACAAATCGGTAAGCCACTGGTCTAACTCGCTCCACGATGTCGAAGGGTCTAATAAACCTTGGACTCAGCTTTCCTACAGTCCTTCATGAAATGCCCCGGCTTCTGAAAGAAATGGCATATCATCTGTCGAGGTTAAACTTGCGGTGGAGGGAGGCGTCTAGGAGGCATAGCCCCTCTCTTGCTAGTTCCAGTTGCCTGTGACATAGGCTGCTTTTGTGCTCCTGTCTGCGGTGGCCTTGTACTGAGTATTGCCCTTTCTTGATGCCTCGCAGCATCTAGGACTTTGGCATATATGTCCAAGTGGTTGAGGCCTTGCTCGAACCTCCTAGCTTTGTCCCCATCTTTCTTTTCACCGTGAGGACTGGGGCTCCCCAAGGTGAAGCACTTGGTCTAATCAGGACCTTATCAAATAACTCTTGCACCTGCTTCTTCAATTCGGTGAGCTCGATTGGTGCCATTCTGTACGATGCCTTAGAATTTGGGCCCGTTCCAGGTAACACCATAATGGAAAGTTTGATGAGGCCGACGAGCATCTGAAGGAGCTATTTTTCGTGTTGTTGCGATGGCTGGACACTGGCGACTGCCCCTTGGGCGAGGAGGAGCCGTTGTCCTCGGTGGTGCGCGGCTGATCGATGGCTGGTGGGGGGAACGTGCCCCAATGGTCTGATGACCTTGCTTTTAGACGTGGCGCTGTTGAGGGTGACAGTTTGCTTTCTTGGGGCCATTGACGCTGGAGGAGAGGCTTTTGAGGAAGGTTTTGTGATTTTTAGGAGAAAGATCTTGAGTGTAAGAACTTAGCTCAACAAAAGCACCAGTTTGTGGTGGTGATTTTCTATTACAAATGATTAGACGATCGATCCTCAACACAAGCAAGAATAGGGATGGGGTGTATGTAAAGCACAACAAAGAAGAAAGACGCACAATATTTTACGTGGAAACCCTTAATTGGGAAAAACAGCGGGGAGGAGAAGCTTCACTATAATTCTCGAGTTATAGAAATTACAGGAATGTGTCTTGGGTATCTCAATGTTGGGGATTGTTGAAGGTCCAGCCAAAGTCGCCCGTTTGTTGAAGACGAGGTTTACTTATATTCAACTAAGCAGATGGTGCTGGCGAGATCTTCGTAACTGCACGATTTGCACATGTTAATTTGTAATGGCCGCGATCAGTGGTGTTTACTTGTTGGGATTGCATGCAAGGAAATCCGCCATTGTTCATAACTGCCCGTGCTGAGTGGCATTACAGTTATGAACGTGGAGGATTATAAGGTTGCGTAATTATCGGCGGAGATCGAGGGTGGACTGTTAGTGGTGTTGCTAGGTTTGGAGCTGAAGTCTTCGGAGCGGAGAGGATCTAAAGGAGGTCGGGAATGACATGGACTTCGGAGGAGAGCTCTGATGTACTTTGGAGAGTTGGAAGGTAGGGACACGTGTCGCCATCTTGGACGGGTTAGATTTTGACCGCTACACTAGCATACCAACTCCTTTAGACACAACATGGTATGTTTTCCAACTCGATCCCAACACTTGTATATCGGATACATATGTATTTTACTTCCTGGTACTTGGTGAATGCATGTTGGATACAGCTTAGCTTTTGACATATCCTAAATTAAGTCACATGCAGAAAACGCATCTGATAGTTTTCCGGGACTAAGAACTCAAATTGACACTTGAAGGATTGTTCCATAATTCAACTTGATTTGTGAATTCAGTTGTATTTGTTTTCTTTCTCAAATAAATGAATTAAGATTATCAGACTGATTATCCATCTATGCGGCTTGTAAACTTTTTCCTGATGTAGTGGTATCTGAGTTATTTGTTTTTCACTGACCTTTTTGAATGTCAACTTTTATTTCTTTAATAAAGTAAACAAACACAATCTTTTTGTGGTCCCCATTTGAATTGTACTCTAGTTTCTATAAATTCTCTATTTTGTTGTGTCCATATTATGCCATCTCATTCTCAGGCATTGTAATGCAATGCTAGATGACATTTTGAAGTAAATGTAGCTAGCAACATCTATGAATGGAGGAACAGATGGTTATGTTCCTTGATCATTCTCTCACTTCATGGGTGACATTGCATCAAGGGCATTTAGAGAAGTGCGGGATATGCCCAAAGGTGATGTGAAATTGAAATTCACATGACTGGTCTTTTTGTAATTGTTAGGATAGTTTGAATTCCTGGTGATATTTGTATTTCTGCTTGATAAATTCCACCATGCAGAGAAAATGTTCTATTTTATACACAAAAGTGGGTTCAAAGCTTTATTCTTCTATCATCATTGCCTTTTCCTTTAATTTGTTATGTGTTGGCCATGATACTATAATATAATTATGGTTGTTATATAACTTCATTACCCAAAAGCTTAAAGCTTGTGGCTGTTGAGCAAACTCATCACTTAAATGCTTCCCCTCACATTGGCCTTTGGATCATGTGGAAAGGCATCCATCTTTTGGAAGGGCAGAACACATGGGGGTAAATAACATATCTTAGATTGGCCATGATGAGGTCTGAAGATTCTGAACTTAGAACCTACTTCCTGAAACCTGGTGATGCTTTACAAGGGTCCTGGGTTTAGACTTCATCATTGGCAATAAAAAATATGTTATTTAGCCCAAATTTATTGTCTTTCCAAACAAGCTATATTTATATTGGAGTCTTTCCATGTGGCCCAAAGACCGATATGAGGAGATTAAATGTTCAGTTTTCTTGTATGCATTTTTATCTGTCATGGTACCTAATACCATGCGGATTAAGCATTTTAGCCGAAAAGATGACCTTAGGCTCATGGGCGTCAAGCAACTTGGAAATTTAGGCAGAATTATTTTACTTAGCATTCAGCATTAATCTTTTATTTACCTACTCATCTTTTGTCCCAGTTACCTGGGCGTACAGATAATGAGATAAAGAACTACTGGAACACTCGAATTAAGAGGCGCCAGCGTGCTGGTCTACCAGTTTATCCTCCTAATCTCTCTTTCTCAGCATCTAATGAGAATCAGCTGGTCCAGAGTGTTGGAGATTTCAGCAGCATTGAAAAAATACAAAATGAGGTCCTGCGAGGAAATGGTTATGACATTCCTGATATTATATTTGACGACTTCAAACTAACTTCCGATGCACCACCATTCACAGCTATTCCTGTCAGTAACATGCTGTATCAGGGCTTTGGATCTCAGGGTTATGGGACCTTCAATCATCCATTGGACTATAAACGGCTTAGAGAAAATGAAAACTTATTTCCCTTGTATCCTGCAGTCATGGACAATGGGCTTCCAATGTTTGAGAATTTCTCAAGTGACCAGTCTGAAAATATTAACCTGACCCTGGCGGCAAGCTATCCCTATGATCCTGATCCGCTCAGGAATCTGGCACCTTATGATGGTGCGAATCCCGGCAGCCATGCCGTAATAAATGGCAACTACTCTACTTCCGGGCCTCTTCAAGGGACTGTGAAGCCGGAGCTCCCTTCACTCCAATATACTGAAACTGATCCAAGTTGCTGGTTTTCATGTGCTTCCTCACCTCCGTCTGAGGCAATTGATACTTATATTCAGTCCCCTCCAACTGTTTCGGTGCAGTCTGAATGCTCTTCACCTCGGAACAGTGGTCTTTTAGAAGAAGTGCTTCATGAGTCACACGCAATGCACAATGGCAAGAAACTATCGTCTGACAAGAGCTCAAATTCTTCTGTAATGACACCCAGTGATCTTGTGGCTAGTTCGGCAAACAACTTCCGTGATGGAACATCCTGGGAAGAGTGTGACCCAAGTTCGCCTTTGGGCTGTTCTGCTGCATCTGTATTCAATGAGTACACCCCACCATTCAGTGGAAGTTCCTTGGATGACCTTCCACCTTCCGGAGGACCTTCTGGTGAGCATGCAACTTGTGGTTCAAGTATTTCAATAAATTTTGTACACCATACAAGATAATTGGATCGCTGATGAAGGTTTTTCTTTTTATAATTGCTGCAGGTTCAGACATCATGTTGCCAAGTGCTGAGGATGCTTCAACATCAAACATAATGGAGAGGGACGTTAAGCCAAAACAGATTTCTTAAGGCCTGATGCTTTGCTGGGGTCTGCCTGGCTTTTGGAGAGCTCCAAATGGCGAAAGATCGCACTGACATGAACAATGCTATAGCAGCACTTCTGGGTGATGAGTGCTGCAGTGAGCACAAGCCTATCCCAGAACCGTCATCTACTTTCACTGGAAGCCTGGGGCTAGACTCTTATCCATGGAAGAACATGCCTCGTGTTTGTCAAATGTCTGAACTTCCTTGAGGTTCCTTTTGGAGAACTCCCATCTGTTCTAGATTTTCACCATTGGTCTTCCGCCAAACTGTCAGCGAGGATGAGAATTATGGTGTTACTTTGTGCATTGCTGTCTTGATTTTTATTGTTTAGGTGTCAAGAATCTTGACTTGCATATGGGGTTGCTGCAAGTAGAATCTTGAATACTTGAATAATCGTGCAGGCTTGAAACAGCGAAAACTATCTTCATTTGGTTGTGATCGGCTGATGCTTTTATTTTATTTTAGCTGTTCTCATGAACTCATTTCATTTGCTTGTTGATAAAAGACTAGTGAGACATGAAAATCTGGTTGCCCTTGGTATGTTGGATGACCAATTTTTTTGTGTTGTTGTGTTCTGTAATGTCTCATCTCCAGCCTTGCAGCTTAAGATCCTTTGTTTATTTAGTGCATGAAAGAGTTCTGCCTTGATAATTGATTCTTGCTTTTGCTTCAAGGGAGGTTGTAGGGATCTTGATGAAATGGAATTTCAATGAAATGCCATTAAACTGTTGGAATATGAAGATTATAAATGTCTTTGTCCCGCTGCTTCAACGATCCTGTGAAGGTACTGGTTAATTACGGCTCGACCGTACGGTGATTTGGTAGTGCTATCCAAATACTGTGAAGGAGTGTTGTATCTTAGGAGACCAGCGTCCAGTAACCCGTTAGCACCAGTGCGGGGGACGTAATTGTCTTAATGAGATTCGCTTTAAGCGTATCTCACTCCAAGTACTGTATAAGTGAATTAATTTCTTTATACAGGGGAGATACTGCTATTCAGTATATTGAGACTGATTTATATCAGTCTAATTGGTGTTTAACTAAGGAAGGAACTTGAAAGGTGGTTCTTAAATTAAGGAACATTCTATTGAATGGAAAACCTCCCACCTGATATTTGCCGACCTGGCCAATTAGATTGTTGATATTTCAGTGATCTTGAATAGTTGTCAGATTGATTCCTGTTAAGCAGAAACCAACATAAACTACAGTGTAGCTGTATCAAGTGCATATTGATGGTTGCAATGGTCCTGTTTTCAGACGATCGGACTCGTTTGTTTTGTTTTCTGGTCAACTGGTTTTTTTTTGCTGAACTGTTCGTTAAAATCAATCGGTTACTTGTGTAAACTGGGGAGTGAGTCCTGACAGGGATCTTTGCTGTAGAGAAAATACTTGCTGTGACTTACTTTCTATGAAATTATTTTCTTGAATGCTCCAGAAATTTTTTTCATGGTTGAAACGTGTCACTGTCTTGAACAAAATTTTAGAGATTGGGAAGTGAAAGTAGTTTTAAGAGATTTGGTGGGAGAGGGAAGTGACAAGGTTAGGAGAGGACATTAGTAGTGGCTATTCAAAGGTTCATGCTGTTTTCTTTTTTTTTTTTTTTTTTTTTTGACTTCTTCAAGTTTTTTGATTTTTTGGACTGTAAACAAGCCTAACTCTCGAAGCTATTTTCATAGGTAAAAAGACGTGAGGCTGGTTCTTTGAAGGTAAGAGATCTCAGAAAATTTAACTCCAGATTCGAGCAAGCGCTCAGGGGCGGCTCAATTTCTAGGGAGGCCTTAGGCGAAAAATTCAAATGGCCCTTTTAAAATATACTTTAAAAGTAATAATACTAACTAATATTTTATTTAGTTTAATATTTTATTGAAAAATAATTCTTCTAGCTTTTTAAGATGCAAAATTTTTAATCAAGTTTGTATTCAAGTTTTTATAATGTTCTTTTTTCTATAGAGTAGTTACACCTGTCGTCAGTCTGAGGTTTGGGTGACGGGGTGGTGAAGAGAAAGACTACACAGAGAGAGTTTAATTTTGAAAAGTTCTCTAATTATATTAAATAGTTAGGTAGAGTGGAAAAGACATCTGAGGAAGTAGAAAAAGACTCCTCTTTAATTATAATTAAATAGTATAGGGTAGAGGATATTAGCTTGAGAAAGTGGAAGAAACTCATGCTTTTCCAGTTAATATAAAAAATGAAGAGGGAAAAAAAAATCAAAAAAACGTAGATGACAGGATTCAAACTCGCGCAGGCAAAGCCCACACAATTTCTAATCATATCCGATAACCACTCCGGAACGCCCACTTGAACAAACAAAAAATAATTTTTATATTTTATATTTCTTATTTTAGTTAAATATTAATTTACACTATAATTTTGGAGGCCCCATTATATTTGGGGGCCCTAGTCGACTGCCTCATTCGCCTAGAGTTGAGCCACCCCTGCAAGGGCTGAAAAGTTGGGAAATTCGGTGCAATTTTACTTTATTTTAGCCGAAGTGGGCCGGGTAATGCTCTGCGTAATCAAGTCCATCACGACCCATACAAATTTTTTGGGCCCGGCACAACCCACGGACTATAGACATTTTAGTATAGCTATTAAATTATTTTTCAGAGTAAAAGGTTTTAATTTTTTTTTTTTTTTTTTTTTTTTTTTTTTTTTTTTTTTGATAATCAACACATGTCCCTTGGGCGTTCGAGCCGGTGACCTCTGGGGAGCAAATTTAGGGTTTAACCGATGGGCCACAATTAGAACCCTTTTAAATATTACTAATTTCATTCAAAGGCTATATATTTTAATAGTTTTTTTTATATAGTTTATTTCCGGGTTTCTGGTTGGGCCTCCATCTGTGTCGCCCTCGGACCATTTCTTGGGCTATATCATTTTTTTTTTCTAGTTAAATCCGTCAACATCGGAGTCGAATTGAGGACCACTAGGGAGCAAATCTTTGACGTGCCCAATGGTGATGTTGGAGAATGAAATATCCACATGTGGCGAGATTCAAGTTTGAGACTTTAAATAGCTTGAAGTTCTAACCGATCTAGGCCTATCAAGTGGGGACCTTACCTTGGGCATCATGTTGGGCGAGGTACTCAAACACAGACTCAAATTTATATATGCCTTAACTTTGAGGCTCAGACAAGACCAAAGAGTGTTATTGAGGATATTTATATGCCATAAAGTTTTGGGCTCGCTAACCGTGTCTTGGGTTATATCATTTTGTAGTAATCAGATTAACTCTAAAATTAACAATTTAAGCTCAAAGACTACATTATTTGATTCTATATTCCATTTTTTTCCAATGGATTTAGAATAACCAAAGAAGTAGCTCGCCATCCTTTTTTCTTATATTCTTTATTTTTTCCTTTTTTATTTTTTTCTCTCTTTTGTTTTATTTTTTATTGCTGTTTCGCTAATGTTATTAGCAACTGGTACAAGAGAAATTCATGTGATAAATTGTTGGGTTTTGATTTGTAAATAGATTTTACGCTAACTTCATTATTTGTTGGAGATTGTAATTCGGCTCTTCATGAAAAAGATCAAAGTCAAATTTGAGTTGATTTAGATTTTTTGAATTTCTAAAATTTAATCTAAAAGATAATATAATTGTATTAAGATTAGTTTACAAATTTCTGATTTTAATAAGAACGGACCGAAAGAAGTTTTCTCTCATAACTGTGTAGAAATTTTGTCTGTCTGCTGTCCGTCTTCATCCGAGAGAGAGAGAGAAACGTTGACCCCCTCTTTATTCTTCCTCTCCCTCCTCTTGCTCCTCCTGACTGATCGGCGGTTTTCTTATAGACAGTGATAGTATGTTAGTAATATTTTATTAAAATTGACGGAAGGGAGTTTTTTCTGTGAATCATATAGAAATTTTATCCATCCATCTTCTCTTTCATCTCTCTCTCAAATCCCTCCTATTTCATCCTCTCCTCCCTTCTTCTCTCTTCTCCTTCTGACCGACCAATCAGTATCTCACCATATTAGCGATATACTAAAAAAAATAAGAAATTTAATTTTGAGTTGCATTCATATTACAATTTTTGCTTATGAAAAGACAGGCATGGCCCGAGAACCAAAACCTCTGTCTTAAAAACCCTCCAGCTCCGCTGCTGCCGCTTCCGTGCGAAAATGGCGGCAATCCTCCGAAAATCCCCAATCCTCTCCTTCAAGTTAATCCCTAAGCTCACATTCCACCATCGCCCGAATTCAATACCCAAACCCTCTTCAATTCAACTACCTTGCTTCTCTCGCCAACTTCGGGTTATGGGTCGTCTGGGGCTCGGAGTCGCTCGACGAAAAGAATCAGGTTTCGGTTTGGATTTTGTGAGGGTCGGTGCGGTTTCGGATGTGGGTTCGGGTGGAGGCGGAGGCGGCCGTGGCGGGGGCTTGGTGGTCGTGGATTTGGGAATTCAGGTGGCGGCGGCGGTGATGCTGACGGCGGCGATAACGATTCGTCCATCTTTTCATGGTAAAAATATATTAAGAAAAAGTTTATGTTTTTCCTTTACAGTTTTTATAATTGTTATTAAAAGGTAATTGTGTACGAAATTGTTGTGAGCAAGATTATTATTCACTGTCATAACATCAATATAGCTTTCATGTTGTTGATGAATCGGGTTGTTTTGTGGCTCTATGTTCTTTCCTTTGCAATTTGTCCATCTTTTTATGGTAATAAAATTGTTTTTTTTAATAAATCAAGGAAAAGTTTACATTTTTTACTTCACAGTTTTTATAGTTGTTGTTAAAAGACAATTATTGTGAATTGTTATTAACAGATTATTTATTCACTATCAGACATCAATATAGCTTTAATGTTGTAGATGAATCGGGTTGTTTTGTGGTTCTATGTTCTTTCCTTTGCAATTCGTTCTATGTTCTTTCCTTTGCAATTCGTCCATCTTTTATGGTTAAAAAAAAAACTACTATACCACTGAGGTGGTCCATCTTTTATGGTAAAGAAAACTAGTATACCACTGAGGTGGTGGAAATCGACCTCAATGGAGGCAGGCAGCGACGCAGGGGAGGGCTAGGGATTTGCTAGAGGAAGAGGAGGAAGAAGAAAGGAGAATGAAAAAGGATGAGGGAAGAAGAAGAAGGAAGGGGGAGGGCCCTGAACAGAGTGGAGGGCGACAGGGAGAGGAGGGAGCGACGACGAGGGGAGGTCTCTCTTTCTTTCTCTCTCTCTCGCGGATGAAAACGGACAGATGAACGAACAAGTTTTGTAAAGGAGTCACGGTAGAAAACCTCTCTTCCGTCGGTTTTGATTTTTTTTTTTTTTATAAATTGAGGAAAAGTTTATATTTTTACTTCACAGTTTTTATGGTCTTTATTAAAAGACTATTATTGTGAATTGTTATTAACAGATTATTTATTCACTATCAGACATCAATATAGATTTAATGTTGAAGATGAATCTGGTTGTTTTATGCTTCTGTGTTCTCTTTAATAGGTTGAGGGTTATCTTACCTTAATCGAGTTTGATGGTACTATTTTTTAAGAAAATAACATTCAGTTGCTAACTCACCACGGCTAAGTCCACATCTATGCTATTTTTTAATGTAATTGTTGAAAAACAATTAGATTCACTATTCACTATTATAATTACATTATACTTGGGATTTGCCTTGTAAGGAAGTATAATGAAAACCATCCAAACAAAAATAAGGAGCGTATATGGTCTATATCCTCAAGACTGCAACCGAGATCTTCAACTTCTTAAGAGGTATTCATGGCTTAAGAGTCAACCTTTTTCGTTGGACTATAGAGGAGATCTTCAACTTCCTCGTGAGAGATGTTCATGGCTTAGCAATCAATCTTTTTCGTTGGATTGCAGGGGAGATCTTCAACTTCCTCATGAGAGGCCTCCGTAGCTTAGCAGTCAACCCTTTCGCCGCTTATTCCCTCCATCTGCACTCCCATCATCACCATCAACATTATTATCTTAAGGCCAAACTGCATTTCTAAAGCTATAAGTTCCCTTCGTCTGAAGCAACCACCTAGTTGAAATCGACCTTCGTTGACTTCATCACAAACATCCTTCTCTCAATATTGACTCCTGAAGTTGCGTTAATGAGGTCGACAACAAGAGCTTTCCAGTCCCCTGTTAAGATGTGGCTTGAAGTTTGCTTGCAACACTCAAGTTAAGGACAAAAAGAGGTACAAAGTTGAATAGGGGCTTTAGTCCCATATTGAAAAAAGAAAGAGATGAATATATGGTTAAATAAGATGGACCCAATACTTCATTAGGAATTTCCCTTTTTAGATCAAATTGGGTTTCTGAAATTGAAGAAGGAAAAAACTGAATTGTTGTTGATGTTGAGGACAATGCCTAAATATATGGAGATACAATTGCAAAATAATGAAAACTCTATTCCTAATACGGTTCTAATCCTAATTCTACTCCTAACACAATCCTAATACCACTACTAATCTTAACACCCCCCTAAAGTCATGGTGGGGAAACTAGCATGAGTTTGCCAAACAACTCTTCAAACCTAAAAATAAAATAAAATACAAATAAAAAATAGGGTTTTAGAGATTCCTCAAACTCAATAGGGACCGGAGGTTTATGAGAAATCCTCAAACTCAAACCGGGCAGGAGGTTTTTGAGAGGTCCTCGAACGCGACTGGTAGGAGGTTTTTTAGAGGTCCTTGAACTCGACTGGGTAGGAGATTTTTGAGAGGTCCTTGAACTTGACTGTGGTAGGAGTTCTTGGAGAGGTTCTCGAACTCAAACTTCAGCGATCAGTGAATTCGTCGCTCGTCGATCGACTCTCGTTGACGATGGAGATGGTGAACTCGTCGCTCGTTGAATTACTCTGTCGGCGGGGATGAACTCGTCGCTTATCGATCGGCTCTCGTCGACGACGGGGGCGGTGGTTTTGAACGTCGATTGACTCTTGATTGACAACTAGGGGATTATCTCATCGATTGGCTCTCATCGACGATGGGATTATCTCGTCGATTGGCTCTCGTCGATGGCAGGGGATTTTGAAGTTGGCGATGCTGGAGATGTTGGTGATGGATCGTCAGCGGCGGTGTAAATGAAGACGAGGATGGATACTGGGATAACGTCGATCTCAGTTTCATGTGATGGCTGTTGTTGTGTAGAGATCTTTGACACGAACACAAAGCTTCAAACTATGCATGATTTGAACTTCGCATCGTCACTGAAAATGAAGTTGACGCATTAACGGGTCTGTTCACTTTTTTGAACCCGTGACTGTTGATTACGGGTTGAGTTTTGTTGCGGGTTTAGGAACTTAAATCCAATAGATCTTCTTTGGATCTGGGTTCAGTAGATCGGGTCGGATTCGAAGTTTAAACCCGATTACTTTATTTCCTTTCTTTTTGCCTGTAGGTATGGGTCAGATTTTGAATCTGAACCCAATTTGAATTTCTTTGTTGATGTTGGATTTCGATCGATTGCAGAGGACGAAGAAGAGTACATCGAACCTCGTGCCCGAGCAAGAGAGGGTGACGATGGCTGCACGAGGACCGTGGTTGTTGGTGGAGGCCCGTGGACCTCGCGGTGGCGCGCGACGGCAAGTGGAGGGGAGATGGTAATCGGTGTGGTGACGATGGCGGAGCAGGGTAGCGGACAGGGCTGGTTAGAAACGAGGAGGGTGTGTGGGTGCTCGACTGAGAGAGAGAACGGCTCTGTTGGCGCGAGGACGAGGGCAAGGAGAGATCGAAGGTGAAGGTGTTTTGGATGGGTTCGTTTGATGAAGCCGAGGAAGGAGGAGGCATGCAGTAATGTTCAGAGGAGAGGGATTGCCGCCCTGTTGCTAGTGCGATTATCGATGACGATTTGGGGATCGGCCGGTTGTTGATGGCGAGTTGAGGATTCGATCAAGGCTGCTCGATCTAGCTTGCCGACGAGGGAGGTGGGGACTTGATGGCGAGTTGGACAGCGAGGAGGCAGGTTGATTGGCAACGAAGTGGTTGAATTAGTGACGAGGCAGAGGGATTTTGGTTGTTGATGTGGTGAATTGTTGACGACTAGGATTTTGGACGTTGATGGGTGTTGATGGTGGTGAGATTTACGACTGGTGAAATCGGTGATGAGGCTGTTGGATAGGGTGTTGAGGGCTGTTGACTTGGCTGTGGGATTGGGCATTGATGGCAGTGGAAGAAATTGGTAGTTGGGGTGGAACTCGACGACCTGGGTTGGTGATTTGACTCGGCAAGTGGGAAAAGATGATTTTGAGGAATTTTGTGAAGGAGATTTTTGGAGTAATTTTAATCTAAGGTTTTGAGGAGAAAATCAAAGAGCTCTTTGGAGCGATGGCTCGGCACTGGGCACAACTACATGAGCGCGACCCAGCGCATGCTCATTGGTGATGTATTGACGACGATCAATAGAAGAAACCTTGCTCTGATACCATGTTAGAATAATTGAAGAAAGAAAAACTAAATTGTTGTTGATAATGAGGGCAATGCCCAAATATATAGAGATATAATTGCATAATAATGAAAACTCTATTCCTAATATAGTTCTAATCCTAATACTACTTTTAACACAATCTTAATACTACTCTTAACAATGACTATTAGCCTAATATCCATAAAGTTAATGGCCTTTGTCATAACAAATGGTATCTTAGAGCCCATAATGAAGATTCTTGTGTTTAAAGTACAAACATAGAGTGGACATTATAGCACAAGCAGGATGTGACTTATGTTATGGTGGGTTTTTACCATAATATGTTGTATTGTGGTACAGATTAGTACCTCTGTGCCTTGGTGGATGTTACAGTTAATCAAGACATAATTTATACAATTGGCGATGGTTGTGAAAGGTATAACCCGTGATACAAGATGAATTTTGAGGTACACTCGCTAGTTGCTAGCAAGATAAGTTTCCGGGCATAGTCGCAAGTACGTGACAACACGGTCAAAGGTGGAGACTATGACAGTTGCTTTCCAAATTCAAGCTCTGTGGTATGATCCTTTCCCGATATGAGTCAAGGTGGGGATTGTTAAGATTGTGGCTCGAATTTGGCTCACAACACTCATGTTAAGAAAGATAAAAAGAGGTACAAAGGCAAGGGGAGTTTTAGTCCCATATTGGAAAAAGAAAGGGATGCATATATGGTTAACTAAGATGGGACCCAAGACTCCATTAAGGGTTTCCTCTTTTCAGTCAAATTGGGTTCCATGACGATTAGCCTAATATCCATCAAAGTTAATGTGACTTGTCATAACATTCCTTGCTTTACCCAACACATCCTCCAAGTGATTGAAACATTGTTCAAAGTCGCGGTCTCGGATGCCGACTCGGCGGGCACTGTTTCACATCGGTCGCGGCGTCGCGGAACGGACTCAGACGAGACACGCGAAACACTACATAGAGGGCTCAAAAAATTCCGAAAAAGTCACGACAAATCGTAAAAAATGTATACATCAAAATTGACATATAACATGTCTAAAATATATCACCTAGCACACTAAACATGAAGATAATGCATAAATACATGCATCTCGGTATTAAAATATCAAAATAGATGCATAATTTAGTAAATTATATGAAATTAATTAAATTTAAATTAACTACTTTTTTCACTAAAGTAAAGATTAGCTTTACCTTTTTAGTAAAAATTTACATTATATGAAATTAATTATATGAAATTTTGGTTTGACTCGAGCCCGACTCAGCTAACTCAGCCGAGTCAGCCTTGACTCGGGGCCGACTCAGCCTCGACTTGGGTGACTTGGCCAACTCGGCCCCGATTCAAGCAAAACAGTGTAATAGGTTGACCCGTGGACCTGTGTCGGTTCCGACTCGGCCGAGGTGGAACCGGAACGGCCGGAACCATGGGTGAAACGATATTGCTCCTTACAATCAAGACAAATCCCTTCATGAGTTATGACATCTTTAAAGATATCAAAAAGTTATGAACGACGAACATGATGATGATATTCTTCCTTGTGAATGGGATTTCAAGATATATGTTAATATTCTTTTAAAGATCTTGAAATAACATTCACAAAGGAAGCATATTATCGCCCTGTTCGTCACTCATAACTTTATGATTACTTTAAGGATGCAATGGAGATTGATGAAGAGATTTGTTTGGAGTGTACTGAGCATTATCGTTTCACTGTCTTGGAGAGGTGTTAGGCAACGCGGGGGATAGGAGACTCTTCCATTGTCTACCACGTTGACACGACAAGCTTCCGGTGAATTTTGGGAGGCGGATGTTCATGGTAAAGTCGAAAAAGATTGATTTTGATAATCATAGGTTGTTGTTAGAGACAAAGCGGACTTATGTCTATGGCAATGCAGTTTAGACTGGAGAGAGTAACATTGGTGGTAATGGGAGTGGAGATGGGGCAAATGAGCAACACCTCTTCCTTCTAAGGCAAATCCTAATTGTACAATTATCCAGTCTTGAATCTAATTGTATTCTTTTATATTAACCAAGGATTGCTGGATTAAAAAAGGATTTTGGAGCTCAATTGGTTAATATAGTAGATTTGGAGGAAAATTTCTTGTTGTCTAGACTATGAATAGTGTAGAAATAGTAGAAATAAGAAGAAAAAGGCAAAGAAGAGGGGGGGGGAGGAAAGACCCATATGAGACCTCAATCTTGCCAAACACGTGTATACATTTTCTATGTTTTATTTTTTCTCACTATTAGAGTAGAAATATGATTTTTATTTCTATTAGGATTTTTTTTAATTTGGTTTCTTTATTGGTTTTCTATTTGGTTTGATTTTTTATTTTTGTTTCTTATTTTGGTTTCCTACTCCAAGTTGAATATTGCGTATTATACTAGTCTTATTAGGATTAGATGCTTCCTTATCACGTAATTGAATGCCTGTATATTTGGGATATTGCCCATATCAATAATAATACAGTCTTCTCTTAATCTTTTTTCTCTCTTCTCATCTCCTCTCTATACTTTCAAAGTTCACTTGGTATCAGAGCAACTTGAAGGTAGTGCATATTCCATTCATCCTGCGGATTGAACTCCCTTGCTGAGTTCGATGGGGAATGGATGGGATGATCATTCATTCTTCGTGGTGGTAGAGATGGTGGTAGTGGCGGCGGTCGAGGAGGTGATCATGATGGTGGTCATGGTGGTTCATCTTAGATGATCATTGCGTGATCATTCGTAGTTCTCATTATTCGTTCGTGGTAGTAGAGATGGTGGTCGTGGTGGTTAAGGAGGTGGTCGTGGTGGTGGTGGTGATTTGTCGTTAGATGATCATTACATGATTGTTCGTGGTTCGTCGCTGCAAATCTCGTCCGTGATTCATTCGTTGTGAGATCTACGGTGTTTTTAGATCTCAATTGGTTGGTTATTGGTTGTGGTTTGTTGTGAGATGTGGTCGACTGGCGTTGGTGGCCGTGGTAGTGACCGCAGTGGTGATTTCTGTTTTATGTAGCAAGCTGAGCATGTTTGATCTCTATGCTCTAGCTTGAGGGGGGTGTTAGAGTAGAAATATGATTTTTATTTCTACTAGTATTCTCTTTATTTTGTTTTTTATTTTATTTTTTTATTTTGGTTTGATTTTCTATTTTTGGTTTCCTTCTTCAAGCTGAACATTGTGTATTATCCTAATTTTATAAGGATTAGAGGCTTTCTTATCACATAATTATGATGTCTATATGTTTGGGGCATTGCCCACATCAGTAATAATACAATATTCTCTTCATCTTTCTTCTCTCTTCTTCCCTCCTTTCTCTACGCTTTCAAACTTCACTCTTACTAAACTTGAGACATCATGTAGGCTACTATATGATAAAGTCATTAAACGCTTTAGATTTTGTACCTGAACCTATTATTACCAAGCAATTAAGACCCACAATGCTATCTATATTTATTTTCTCATCACCCAGACCCCTTAACTTTTAAATATCTTATCACATTTATATTTTTCGTTAACTACTTGACACCTGATGTATACAAATTACCCGTCTTTTCCAACCCGAACATGAATAACAATGCTAGGGTTCTTCCCATTACCTCTTGTATGACAATTGTGAAGAAAACTGAATACCCCTGCTATTTACCACCTTATCCTACTCTTACATTGCTGCTGTTACTCCATTGTGGTTACTTAGTTACTCCATTGTTGCTGATGTTGCTTCTTCATTATTGGTGTTGTTGCTGCTTCTCCATGGTTGCTGCTACTGCCAGGGTTCAAAGTAGTCCGAGTCGCACTTGACTCGGCCGAGTCGTCTCTGGAATGGTCACCGCCGATCTGAGAATAAGCGCGAGTCGATCTTTGTGGAGGAAATAGACTGTTCGGGGTCGACTCGGATATGACTCGATCGACTCGGCCGAGTCCTAATACGACTCGGGTGGACTCGGTCGAGTTGACTGAGTCGAGGTCGAGTCGGGTTAAAAAGAAGGAAAAAAGAAAAATCTTACTCGATTTGAAATTAGGGCTCGCCCGCCTTCCTTGCCCGCCCGCACGCCCGTCATCGTTCGTCGTCTCCTGGTAAGTCTCTGTCCGATCTCTCTTCTTTTCCTCTCTCCCTCTCTGTCCCGATCTCCTTATCTCCCTCTCTCCTCTGTCTCTCCCCCTCGCTCCTTCCCTCCCTTCTTTCATCCTCTATCTCTCATCTATCTCTCCCTCCCTCTCTGTCCCGATCTCGTTCAGTCTCAGACTGAGAGAGATCGGGACAAAGAAGGGGAGAGAGGAGGGAGTGAGGGTGAGAGGGAGAGCGAGAGAGATCGGATGAGGGAGAGAGACAAAGAGAGAAATATCAGAGGGAAGGAGGGAGGAGAGAGCCAAAGAGAGATCAGTCTCTCTCCGTCTCTTATCTTTCCTTTTTTGTTTTTTTAATTTTTTTGATTTTTCTCATATTTACCCATCAAGTCTTTCATATTTCTAAATTTATCTCCAAATCACTCTATTTCTTAAATTTACCCCCAAATTATTATATATTTTTTAATTACCCCTCAAAAAAACTTGTTTTGGATATGTGATACATGAATATTGGTGTTTACATTTTTTAAAGATTTATCGTGATTTTTTCAAATTTTTTTAAGTTGCGCGTATCGCCCGAGACCTGTCCGAGACGTCGCGATCAATCTGTCTTAGTGCCACTGCGCTTTGAACCATGGTCGCTGCTGCTTTATTGTTGCTGCATTACTGCTGGTACTTCTATACTGCTATTAGTGTTTCTTTACTACTGCTATTGTTTCTATACAACTATAGTAGTTTCTGCTGCTGCTATAGTTGCAACTGAATCTGTTGCTGCTACAACTGATTCATGCTTGTACCAATTTTTCGATTGAGTGAAAAGATTCAGTAAAAGCAATCAAACTTGATGGAACGCTCATCATACCAGCAGAGGATCAATAATCTTTAGTGTTCTCATGTGAAAGAAAAAGCAAGTGCACATACTTAACAACAACAATATATACTTAACAATAATATATCCATCCATTGAGACGATCACTAAGACATCAATTCCCTGAATTAGTATCTTCATGGAGTAGTGATAAACTGGCAAAGTTACCATTACGCGCTTAAGTTTGTCACTAGACACCTTTGAGATTCTACATCACACATAATCTCAGTTTTGAATTACACATAAAAGTTTTAAGATATCACCAACATTGAGATACCACAACCAGTGTTATAAAATACAGTTTATTATTGTGTAGTCCATGAGCACATAGCATATAATTGGTTTATGTGCCGATTATGCGGATTATGCGGAATTACATGAAAATAATTTTTTAATATATATATAATATAATTATATTTATAGGTGCAATACATTTAAATACTGAAAATGCCTACATTATTTTGCAGAAAAATACATTCATAACATTATTAACCACAAAACAACAAAAAATTGTGAATATATGAATCATAAAAGCAATATAACAACAAGACAATATGAATAAATAGTAAAAAGGAAAAATAAGATAACTTACATCTTCGCATTAACAATCTAAAGAGAGGGAGAGCTCAATGGGCCAGCCCTAACCCTAAGTTTCTAACCTGAAGCTTTTAAGTAACAGGTTTGCGGGTTGAACCCATTTTATAGTTATAACTGCAATACAAACTCCATTTTTGACCCGCTATTCACGCTATTCACTCTATTCAGATATGCGGTTGCAAAACTTGCATAGGCCTGAATAAGCGATCGACCCCATAACTAGGCCACATAATGCATTTTCTGTGCGGCCTTGCTCCGAATAGGATTATGTGGCTGCATAAGTCGATTTTTAAAACACTGACCACAACAAAAGTACTAGAAAGCAAAGCAAAATAAAGTATCTGAAAACCTCTCAGATTAGAGGTCTCTACAAGTGTTCATTGTGTGACAGCCCGTGTATGCTAGTGGACTGTTATGATGGGCCATGCATGCTACTAGATTATTCTGATGGGCCAATCTTGCACAATACACAAAAAAGAACAATTGTCACCATCCGATTAATGAGTGAATACATAAATTACGTTGTTATTAATTTGCAAATTATGTTATTATCTGCGATCCTTGCATTGTATTTGAATTAGTTGGCATCCGTCCGACTTGTTCCAAGGACACGCACACTATTTGAGACTTGTCCAATTAGGTGCGGATTATCCGCATCTGTTTGCACCCCTTAGCATGTATCACTATCTTGCATGTGTCTGTGCATATACATGTTAAACACAAATAGGATCTTAGGGCCACATGGCTCTTCATGGAAATGACCCTTCTTTAAGACATTGTAGCAAGTTGCCTCCCTTGATTCGACGTAAATGTACCAATCTCTTGTACTTTCTAGTGGTGTTCACGGATATGGTTAAACTTGGACTCGCCTGAAAATTAAGGGTATGTACAGTTTTAAATATTAGTTGTTTATGATATATGAGAAAAATGTACCTCAGCCGCCAGCTGAGAGACTCTCCGACTCTCTCAGCTGGCGCTTCAATGTGGTCGCAGCTGACTGCGACATGATCACCATCCTAAAAAATTTATATATTTTCAGTGTAATTAAGACTGAGACCATGATAGCAGTCCTCAGAAAAAGACCGTGACCATGGTCGCAGTCCTCAGAAAACACTGCTATCATGGTAGCAGTTCTCAAAAAAATACTGCGACTTGATCAGTCCTCACAACAAACTGCGATCGTGGTAGCAACGCTCAAAATTGTGGTCTCTCAGCTGGCGGCTGAGGTATAGATCCCTCATGATATATATATATATATATATATATATATATATATATATATATATATATATATATATATATCATTTCAGGTTTGAGGTACTCAATACGATATTCAAAATCAGCCAATATCAGGGCTGATATTGCTGATATAACTGACATTGACGATATTGATACTTAAAAACTGTTTGCTTTATGGAGATTTTAAAATGCTTATGACAGTTGTCGAAAAATCACCCTTACAGTCGGAGGCAATAAGTCTGAAACCAAACCCGAAGCCAAAAGCACCCAAATCCACGCTATTGTGCTACATATATACCTATATGTATACAATTAAAATATTCTTACATATAACTATGTATATTTGTGTCTGACTAGTCACATATATGCTGTGCATATATGTGATTGTCTACATGATCTTACACACAATATACACATACAAATATTCAAACATGTTTTATATGTAGCTATATCATAAGCCAAACTTGTCAAAATCCGCTTGACTTGTTTGCAACTCAGGGCCTATGTGAAGCCTACTAACACGTGATCAGCAGGTTGTAAGCCTCTTAAAAACTCTCCACAAAAAAAAAAAAAAAACAGTGTCCAGGTTTGAAATTTCTTAAAAACCCGCCCGACCTAACCTGTGAACCCCTCTCGTACTTCAATTTTTATGTAGTCATTATAGATTGGAGGGGCACTCTAATTTGCATGTAAATCCCATTGATCTTCATCTTCCCGAGCTTCGGAAATTTTCTCTGTTGGCCTTTGATGGAACTTGACGTAACCAGGCTGCTATAGTTATTAAAATCAAGGTTAAAAATTGGCTGATACCGGTGCATATCAATAGTAGCATACTGGATTTCATGCATGTCAATTAGATCAAGCTAAAACCAGCTAATATTGTCAATATTGATTGATAATTATTGATATAGGAGATCTACAGTTAAAATACCAAAAACTGAAAGTTTGACGTATTCCATGTAATGGTCGAAAGACTCATCATTTTGCCATTAAAGGGAAAAAATCAAAGTCCGCAACCCAGCTCTCAAAGTCTATAATCTCCTTTTTAGATTCATAATAGATAACTAATCAATTAAAAAAAGAATAATAGTGTTTAGTAGGTGGTTGGATTCTTTATAATATTTAGTCAAATCCAGTATAGTAAACAAAATTATATCTGGTTAAGCTCTTTTTGTTAGTAACCCTTTTTATTTCATATTTGTTTTTGGCTCACAACTTTGGGGTTCAACTAAATCATTAATTTGGTTCAAATTTATTCTAAAATGGAACACCTTTGATATCTTTATTATTAGAACGCACCAAGCATGTTTAATAATTAAGAGAAAGTAATTTTAAAATCAATTTTCGTATAATTCTCTAATATTATTCATGTAAGATTAATAATTCAAAATACAATATCTATTTAGAAATTATTGAGACATCAACTAATGGATTAGAAAAGTTTTGTTTGAGAATGATGGCATAATTTGTGAGTTATTTTGAAAAATTGTGAATAGATCGCAATAGAGCTAAAAACAAACCAATGTGCCTCTTTTGACCATACTTGACGGTATAATTTGCATATAAATCACATTTTATTCGTAAAGATCACACGTTATTGTGAAGTTAAACTATTTTTCACACAAAAATGCTTTTGAACTATTTGGAACTGAATCTGTATGCAAGAGATGCGAACCCGACCATTCTGTATAATCAATTGGTCTAAGACGGATTCCTTCTTTTAGTCGTATCCTTATTCAATAGACAAGATTGCATAATGCATGCAATTAAATCCCAAGAGAAATTATTGAGGCATGCATGTGAATGCAATCTAGTTGATTACCATTTATGGTTCTGTTGCATGAGAAGAGTCCACATGAGTTTTTGAAAGGTTTTGATTGGACATTCTTGTAAGAAAGAATATGAGTAGCAGAGTTGGTGTTTCTTAATTAGATTTGAAGATAGGCATGTAATTAAATGTGTAGGACTATAAAGGCATGCATGCATTCATATTCTTTGCGTGATTTACACATACATGATGTCAGTTCTGAAAAGAATTAAAGTTGTCTATGGTTTAGTTTGTTTACTTTTTAGATTGGACTAGGATCCCATCATGCTTGGGTCCGAGAGGAACATTATATATATGCATGTATATGTTAGTTCTCTTTTCAGTTTCTCTATTTTGTATTTACCATTTTGTGAGAGTTTTAGGGTTTGAAAGAGTTTTCGTTCAATGTATTGGAATTAGGATTTTGTTTGAGAGATTTCTCCACATCTTGTAATTTATAACGGATTCTCCTTGCTTCGCCTATGTTCATGGGCCATTCCTGTCGAACCACTTCTTTGTTCTTGTGTTTATTTTCTGAATATTTGCTTGCCTACTATGATTGATTTTGTTCTTTTCTCATGGTTTGTCATAACAAACTGGTATATGAGCCTTTGGGTTGATTGATAGAGGTGTCAAAATGTCTTTAGTTAAGTTCGATATTAAGAAGTTTGATGATGTCATTAACTTTGTCCATGGGTAAATACGGATGAATGTCATATTGACTCAGAGAGTTGAAGAAAGCTTCTTTTAGAGAAGAGAGAGAGTTAGCTGATATGAAAGATAAAAACTGGGAAGAGTAAGATAAAAGAGTCTTAACCGCAATTCAGTTGTGTCTGGAGGATGAAGTTTTAGATGCATTTTTTTCTGCGAAGATGATAATCACTACCTCAAGAGGCAAATCACTTTATTTTGAAGTAACATCTCTTTCTTCTCCGCGTGTAAAAAAGTATACGCGTCAAGTCTTATGTCACTGCATTTAGTTTTGTGGTTAATGGGTCTGATAAGGTAGAAGTTAAAGTTAATGATGAAGATTAAACTTATTTGTTGTTATATGTTCACTACCTGCTTATAAGATTTTAGAGAAGCCATAATTTACGGGGCAAATAGTCAATTAGTGTCAGAAGTTAAGGAACACTTGTTCAATAAAGAAAAAATTGATAAGAATTTGATAGTCGAGTCCATTGATGGTCAATCTTGTCAAGGTTTGTTCACTAAGGAGAAGTCAAGTAAGGGTTCTGGTAGTATTATGGGGCAAATAGTCAATTAGTGTCAACGAAGTTAAGGAGCACTCTTTCAATAAAGAAAAAAATTGATAAGAATTTGATAGTCGAGTCCACTGATGGTTAATTTTGTCAAGGTTTGTTCACTAAGGAGAAGTCAAGGGTTCTGGTAATAATCCTAGAGATAAAAATTTAGTCTACAGCTGCAAAGGGATCTGCTAGTAATTTTAGAGATTAAAATTTAGTCATCAACTACTGTAGAAAAAAGTGGCACATCAAGCCTAATTGCCCTGAATTGAATATCAAACAGAAATTAAATAACTCTGAAAAGACATCACTAATGCTACAGTATTTCAATGTAATGATAGTTGTGGACTATCTATCAGTTGCAATGAGTCACTAATTGGATTGTCTACTTTGATGGATAATTTTGTGCCATGCAAAGTAATTTGTCAAGGAGCAGAGTAGATCTATTCACATGATGGTCACATCACTACTTTTTCAGGTGTCAGTCATGTTCTTGATTCTAGGTTTAATCTCATCTCTCTAGAAATCCAAAATCAGAAGGGTTCAATTGCAAGATGATTCACAAATCATATGTGCTGCAGAGCTCAGATACTACATTCCAAGTTTCTCAGGCTCACATCCGATTTAGAGTTCCAATGCAGATCAGAAGATGATGACGTCCAGTGAGGAGTTTAGCTCAGATGTTCATGTAATATCCAGTTCGACATTTAGCGCATCTGGTTTAAGCAGTATTAGTAGAGTCATGAGAATATTATATTCCAATTTGGATTTGTGTTTCTATTCATATTCCAGTTCAAATTCAGAGGATCATTGGGTGTTCAACTTTACGCAAGGTCTGAACTTGTTTGATCCACACTATATTCTAGGTGTGTGTCATAGGATATTCAGAGAGGCTAGCGGGAGTTAAGTGAGGAATATGTTGTTTTCATATTGAAAGGGTGGAGATTTATTTAGTTATGACTGAAACGCAATCTGAACCCATTTGCAAGAGATCCAAACCCAATCCGTTTGGTTAATCAATTGTTCGGTCTAAGCTGGATTCCTTGTTTTAGTCGAATTTTTATTCAAGTGACATGACTGCAAAAAGCATGCAATTAAATCTGTGAAGGCATTATTAAGGCATGCATGATTTTCATTGCATGAGAAGAGTCCACATGAGTTTTCAAGAGGTTTTGATTGACACTAATGCAGAGAAAGAATGGGAGCAGGAGAGCTGGTGTTTCCTAATTGGATTTCGAGAGGCATGCAATTAAATCCACGAGATCATTAAGGCATGCGTGTGAATACATGTGTTCATATTCTGTGTGGATTTACGCAACATGAGGTTACACATTCATGAGGTCAGTTCTGAGAAGAATTAAAGAAGCTCTGTGCGACTTGATTTGTTTTCTTTAGATTGTAACAAGTAATCTTAGCCGTCATTTGTTTGGGTCTGAAGAAATTATATGTACGTATTTATTTTTTTATTTATTTCTCATTTTTAAGTTTTCATCTTCTCTCTCTTTTGTCTTTTTGTGAAGGCTTTAGGGGTTGGAGTGTATGTACTGGGTTATTGGCATTATGTTTTTTGTTTGAGAGAATTCTTCACATTTTGTACAAAAATTAGAGATTTCTTCACAGTTTGTACAAAATTTATAATGGAATTTCCTCCTTTGCCCGTGACATAGGCCATTCATGCCGAACCATGCAATTCTTGCTGTTCATCTTGTTTTAATTTTCTCAATATTTATTTGCCTATGCTATGGACGATTTTGTGTCTTTCTTAGTGTTTGTCGTAAGGGAGGCCTTTGGACCTCAAACCTGGGTCTTCTATGTGAATTGAAACACTACATCCACTCGAAGACTATTGGAACTGTGATCTACTTAGAATTACTTTTTAAAAAAGATTAAAGTATTCATTGATTGTAAAAATGTTACAAAGCATATCCTAATTAGTAGACCAATTACTGGTCTATGTTTGGATTTTTTTTTTTTTTTTTTTTGGGTGGGGTGGGGGTGTGTGGGGGGCTACCTTAGCTCAACAAGAATTAACCCACTTCATAGGATAGCAGAAAATAGAATACATTGATATCTCCTCTCTTGCTAACTCCCTGTCACTGAAAACAGATACACTGATACACATGCAGTTTACTTGATGAAACTCAAACAAACCGCACAAGTCCTAGTTAATTCCATCTACAAATCAAGGGCAAACTGACAGTAATCTCTGACAGTAAACCTAGCAGAATTCATGCTGCATTCCAATTCTCCATAATTTGCTTGTGAGATAAAGTTTTTCCTTCCTTCCATTGACAGTTCTGCATAGGAGATATCAGGTCTGCACACATAAGCTTGAACCTCTGGACTTTGCAGTCTTCTTTTTGAGCAAATATTCTCACATTTCTTTCCTTCCATATATGCCAAACAGCACTAGAAAACACAATTTTAGCTAATGCTGCAGCTTACACTTTAGCCTTAAATGTATACTTGATGAGCTTAGCTTCTTCCAGCAAAGGGCCTACCTGTTGAGCGAATCCCAACTTGAGTTTGCAGAGACTTCATATAAACCTGGAATAAGAGCACTAAAAAAAAAAAAAAACAAATGAGTTATAGATTCTGGCATATCATTGCATAAGATACAAATATTAGTCTGTATGATGCCAAAATGCACTAGCTTATCCTGAGTTGATAGCTCGCCAGTAATAACCCTGAGGAAGGCACAGACATTTTGGGACAAGCAGCAGTAACCATTTGAGATGATACCATTCAAACTCCTCTGGGACGTGCCTAGAACAGTTCCACGCTGAAGCAAAACTGCATATTTCATCATGTGTATCAGTCCATTTCCAGAAAAAATCCTGTAACTGTGCATGAATATCAGTTTTCAAAATTAAAGGCCAAATTTGAGATAGGGCAGGATTGTCATGTGCCACTGATTATTATGCATAATAGTTGACCCTGACAGACTGAATACTCCCCTAGACTGCAAGTTGCTCACCCCAACATCTCTACAATTCTTCCCTCTGCAATCCAAGTATCAATCCTTGGGTGCAATCGTACTTAGAATTATTTTATATATATAGATTTGGATGATGAAAATAAAGATCTGGAAGGATTTGGATGCAATGATACTGACACTGACTATTTCAGCAATACTAGAAAGAAAGGAGAAAAAGAGGGAAAAGAAACATGCAGACCGTCAACAAACACACGTTTTAACACATTTACTTCCTGTGATTTTCAATTGAACTTGAGCGTTTATGCAGGCTAATGCATGATAGAATCACAAAACTCTTGAGATTCTATAACTGAACCTATTATTACAAACTCAATTAAAATTTTAAAACACACAATAGTAATTAATTCATGCTGATCAGATTCCACAACTGAAGTGATTACAGAACCCGATTAACTAACCATCACAGTTTTAATTAAAAACCCTTGAAATCAAACCTCACTTCTTTGAGTGAGATTATTTTCTCCTTTTACTTGATTATGTTCTCAAATTTTCTGTTGTGACATTTATTTTTAGTAGGTTCTTTTTTTGGGGGAGAGGGGAGGGGGTGGAGATTGGGTTGGGGGTCGATATCTTAAGAAATGTATGCATTCATAATTGATTCTATAAGCATTTCAGGTATTTGATGGCTCTTGACAAATATCCTGTGGCAACAAAAGCTATAACCTCTTCATTTCTGACTCTCATAGGAGACCTAATTTGCCAGGTAATTCTTATCCTCCTCAAAACTCCTTAAACTTTTTCATGAAATTTCTCTCATTTAATTGTTGATCCTGTCACAGAAGTTGTGAGTCTGCAACACATTGCCTTTGATATTTCAGTATTATTTGGGATAATATTCCTAATTTGGATGCTAGTATGGTAGTACCAAAAAAATACGTATGTTAATTGACAACTATGATATTCACCCGGAGCATGTAAAGCTGCTCAAAAATATTCTAACTCTTTGACAGTTCCCACTTAGGTGTTTGGTCTTTCAACTTGATATCTAGAATCATTCTAGTAACAACAATAAGCTTATAAAAATTGCCCCGTAATATTTGGAATTTTGTTCTATGCTTACTACTTGGACGTTGGGTCGCTTTATGTAAACATCAGGCTCATGTTGTGATTCATTTCTTCAATTGAATACTTATAATCAAATCTGCTGACAATTAATTTTCTATTTCCTTTCTGATGAATATTCATGTTGCCTCTCTGGAAATCTTTCACTGTTCAGTCCTTCGCTTGGTCATTCAGTTCTAAAATTACATTTTCTTTTGGATGTTCTTTCATACCTTGCTTTGCAAAATGTTGCCTTGATCTGAGCCATCAGATTGTTCTGCAAGTGATAGAATTGCAAGTAGTTAGAAGTAGCTCCAAACCTCCAATTGCTGATAGGACGAAGGAGAATTGTTTGAGACACATACAACGGAGACCACTGACTTCACTAGTTTGGCGAAGAGTTGTAACTGAGAGAATGTCGAGGACTTGGGTTAGACAAATTGAACATGGATTGAGCTAGTAAAAAAGAAATAACAATTTGTCATGAAACAGGAGTAGATGACTTTTTACCAGAGCTGAATGAAGCAAAAGGATATATGAAAGCAACCCCAAAAGCTTGCGAATAAAAGATTTGTTGTTTTTATTCTGGTATGGAGTCACATCAGAGAATTGTACTTGTATAAAGTTCAATAATCATTCATGTGTGGAATAGGAAAACTAGTGGAAGTCGTTTATACTCACCACCATGCCACCACCATTTTATTATCCCTTTGTCCATCAAAGTGGAGTCGGTTACAAAGCATGATTCAAAGTCAACAAAGCTCATTAGAATCATCATATATTTTCCTACATGTTGGAACCTGATGTCAACACGATGAGTTGGTGCAAAAGTTTTGGCAGAAGAAATTATTAGAAAGAGAGGGTCATGCCATAAGGGCAACTTCGACGCCCAAGATGCTAGATAATAGATAAATGGACCTACTTTCAGTCCGTGCAGTTTAAGCTCATGCAACCAGGTAGCAACCCTTATTTTGGCTGCAATCTGTGGTTAATGCTGGAATCTTAGGCAAATTTGTTTTTCTATACTGCATAATATTTTGTTGTGATTTAGCTTATGAAAATACTTATTTTGTCTTATTTCTATTGGTTCCATTTGACTTATGGCATGCATGACTCACCTATATTTGTTTGTCCAGCTTCTGATCGATCAAGTGACGAAACTTGACCTAAAGCGGACATTTGTATTTACCTTCTTGGGACTTGTGTTGGTGGGCCCAACATTGCATTTTTGGTAGTAATATCGAGCTTTTACTTATTTCTTTATTTTCATGTTTCTTCTTTTTTGTCAGTACATATGCAGATCCTAGGCTGTAGCCTTTATTGTATTGCTTATTTCACCAAAGTTTTAGCTTTTCACTGGATAATTATTGGGTTTTGGCTTTTTCTAACTGGTTTGGAAAGTGACTATTCTGGGGCTGTATCCTCAGTTTCAACAGAGGATTCAGGCTGAGTAATAACTGGCTGACTTAGCTCTCAGTTCATTCTGCAAACTAGCTGAAACGAAGGTTTGAAATCTCAGTTTTGGTTTTTGTTTTGGACCCTTCTTATATTAAAGGCTTCGACATGTTTCTCTCTAGTTTCAGAGTTTTGGTTTCAGTTGCAGTGTATATAAGTGTGAAGGCTTGCTGGCCATAACCACTATACATGTGGCCATTTCTAGTTCTGAGTATATGTGGTGTCTTCAAAGCGTAGAATATACACATGGAGGTTAAAGTTGGGTGTTAAATAATCAAGGAAAGTGAACTTACAATTCTCATCTAGTTAGCCTAAAAAAAATTTTAAATTAATATAGAAACCATTAATTAAAATTAAATTATGATTGTATCAAAGCAAGCCCACCTAAATATAAAACAACTGACCTAAAGGTTTGATATAATTTGATATGGAACAGAAAGAAGGTGCCTACCACCAAGTTCATTGAGGAACAAATGCAACAAACTTGGCAAGATGCGGGTGGGGCGAATGACAACATCCACTTCTTTCCACTCCTCCCTTCTCCCTACCCTTCCTATCTCTTTATTTTCTTTTTAATTTTCAAGGGAAATCATGGTAGGTCGGGTTTACGGATTTGGGATAGTAATAGAAGTGAAAGAGATGGAAGTATTAATAGCTAGGAACATTAGATTTCTATCCTTGTATTTCTGAATTTCTTGTAGGTTTTGGCATGTTTTGTAAAAAACATACTGTGACTAAGACAAAACTTACCAAGCTGTCTGGAATATGCTGTAAATATCTGAAACTTAAAAGAGTTTCAGACTTGTCTCACCGAAACAAACTGAAATGGAAGGGCTGAAACCAAGACAAAGGCCAAAACCTTGTTCCTTGGCTGAAACTGGAGAGAAGGATAATTAAGCAGGCAAACACTTGAAACTGTTCTTCTGAAGAAACAAAATGCAAAATAAACACAGAGACGGACAGAAGTTTGATCTGAGAGATTGATTTGCACTTATTTGACCGCAGCTCCCTCCAATGGAATTGTGCAATGTCCATCAGTCTGTAAGAAGAACTGGGGATGCTGTGGTGAACCTGTCCCCAACACTGCTTGACTTCCTCTTCATCTGATGGATGAGGGTTTTGCTCAGATAAGGGTTTTGCTTCCATCACATTGACAAAGGGAATTTCAAATGATAATACCACTTGACCTATTAGTAATAATATATTCTCATTAATCTGCAATAGAAACTATGAGAACTAGAAATATTCTTGTACTGGTTGTTTCCTGTTATGGTATCCGTGAATAAATCTATATTGGAGATCAGTGGGAGACAATTATTACAAAGTGGACAAGAAGACAGGAAGCATAAAGTGGCCAAATTGATGATTTAGACTAAACAAATAGGACAAGGAAGCTATTTTTCTTTGCCTTTCATGCCCAGCACTGATCATCTTTCAAACATGCACAAATCACCTGATATTTTGACAGAAAAAATTCTGCGGGTATGTCCATTTTGGTTAGAGCCTTGGTCAACTTTTCATTTTCTTGAGAAAATGGAGATTGCATGAAAATCTGGTTACTTTTTATGCATATCTTAGAATGTAGTCGAGGCATTTCATTGATATAAAACTAGATCTATATGAATCTGAGTTGCAATAGAAATGTGTACAAGGTACATAAGAAATAACTAGACCGGCTTACAAAAGTAACAAAATAGAACAATACATATCATAATTATGGGATGTTAACATTAGTTATAAATATTTGGACACTAATGTGTGTGTGTAGAGAGAGAGAGAGAGAGAGAGAGAGAGAGAGAGTTGGGTACATACGAAAGGATTCGAGCTCAAATCCTTTGCACTCAAACTCAATCCCACGACATTCAAATACAAGATTCATTTCGTTGAAGTTGTTCTACATTGTTTAAAGTAAATAAAAATAAAAATCAAGTGTTTTGAATACTTTTTGCTCATCCATCATCAAATAGACGCAAAATGGACGTTTAAAAATATCATTTTAAATAGATATATTATTTTAAACAGATAAATTTTCGATCCGATCATTTGATCATGATCTAAACATTTAAAAAATCCCACATCAATTTTTGTTAGGTTCAAATATTATAAACCGTTAAACTAACCAACTCACTCTTTTGGCCGTTCATTTTGCGCATACTTGATGGATGAGTAAAAAGTATTCAAAACACTTGAATTTGGATTTTTAGTTACTTTAAACAATGTAGATCAACTTCAATGAAGTGAATCTTATATTTGAATGTCATGAAATTGAATTTTAGTTGGAAGGATTCGGGCTCGAATCCTTCCGCATGTACCTAAGTCTCTCTCCCCCCTCTCTATATATATAGACTCAGTGTTCAAAAAAAAAGGTTTAAGCGGCCGATTAATCGTCCGCTTAAATGTTTTCGGTCTGAAACCGAATAGAACTTGAAGAAAGCGGTCGAATTACTCGGCCATGCGATCAATGTTTTAAATGTCGGCCGACATTTCCGAAATGTCGGCCGACATTTCCGAAATGTCGGCCGACATTTCGTTTTCAAGCCCTTACCGCCATGACATCCCACACGCATTTGAAATGGCGTTTTTGGAAAATGTCGGCCGACATTTAGGGAAATCCGATATGTCGGCCAATATTTTCCCGAAATGTCGGCCGACATTTCGGGAAAAACCCAGTATGTTGATTGATCTTGAAAGTTAGAACAGTTGAGAAATTTTAACAATGGATTAGTGAATATATGCAAAATATTTAAGTTAAGAATACCTATCCTAAACATATTTATATAGTTTTGCATAAGTTGTATATGTATTTCCTTGATAAGAATTTTAAAATTACATTATTTAAGACATCTAGGATATATATTTGTTATCCGTTACGACGTCCGAAATTTACTAGATGGCCCCGAAATATCTTCGAAATCCGAAATCCGACATTCGATTACGACATCCGACATTTCTCTGATATTCGACATTTAAACAGTGTTCTAAATATCCCTGATATAACCCTGATATTGCGCCGATATTGCGTTTACGGCACCTAGCCGTAATGATTTGGCACATCCAAACTGATATAGCGTTTTTTCGTCCAAAATCGCCGATAAATAGGCATGGACCCGATATACCGGCCGCAATTTTCGGCGATTTTGGACCCGATATAGCGTTTTACACCCAATTTCTAGGTTGGGTATTTGGGTAATTCGAGTGATGTGACAATGTGGCATTTTTGAAGATTTTACACTTGGATAGTGATTATAGATTCATAGACTTAATGCAAGTTATCGAGTTAAGTATATCTTAAACATATAGGTATGATGTTTTATATAGATTTATATAATTTATGCATATATTGTCTTATTGAGATGCGATTTAAGACAAGAAGATATGTATATTACAGTCTGATTTTGACATCTGATTTTTAAAATATCCCTGATATATCCCCATCTCCGATAAATTTTTCTGGCCGATGTAGCCGCTGTGGCCGCCATTTAGAACACTGCATTTAAAACACTGCATGCGATTAATTCGCTTAAGTGATGATTAAGCGTCTAATCGGTGATTAATTAGCGTCCGTTTAAACGTTATTCAATTATTTTCTAAATAGATTCGAATTTCGAACCCATTAAGCTAATTGAACTCAAACTCGATCCAATAATTGAGGATGTAAATTGTCATGTATTAGAGAATTAGGGCTCGCGAGCCTAAATTTATCTACATCCTCGATCCTTCTACGACGACGAAACTCCCAAATCTTATGAAGAAGCTCTCGATGCTCACAGCGACGAGACGATGAAGCTCCCAAAGCCTTAATTTTATCTTTATCTCCCGAAGCTCATAGCGGCGACGATCCTTCTTTGGAATTAAGACTTCCGAAGCTGACGACGAAGAAGTTCACAAAGCGCTGATCCTCCTGTGGCGAACTTCCCCTTCAACAGCGACCTCTTGTGGTTGATCCTCCTACCGCAACCTCTCTCTTTGTCAACAAAGGCCCCCCTGTGATCAGTTTTCTGGTCAGCAGCAAAGCATCAACGTCGACCTACTCCTGCGTTGACGGTGACCTCCCCCTGGTCAGCTCTCTATCTCCCCCCCTTCGCGTGCATGTATTTTGCTCAGGTTCTTACCAACAGTCTTTATTTCTTTTAATAGGCTGAGGAGTGTCTCAAGCGTGAGAAGGATAGAGTTGCACATTACTTACAGTTGCATCTAACAATGTATCAAAGTTGTTGAAAGTATGTTGCTTTTTGAAAGAAATACATTTATTAGTTCATTTAAAAAGTATTTGTTGACTATAGTTGTTGGATGTGGAGGTACATTGATGTACTTTGAACTGAGTGACATTATTACTTTTTAAATTCCTTAGTACTAGCAATTTAATTTTTCAAATTATGTTTGTTATATCTTTTATGCTTTTTTGAGAGTTTATAGAATTCATATTTGCATGTTTTAAGTATTATAATATTATTATATATAAAATAATAATAAAACCTGTAATCTGTTTAATAACCGCTTAAGCATTATGCGCTCCCGGACCGCGCGCGTACTGAAACCGCTTTTTAGAACATTCTATAGACTTGTGTCCTTCCAGAACGATTTGAGCCCGAATCCTTCCAACTTAAATATAACCCTCCGACATTCGAATACAAGATCCACTCTGTTGAAGTTGATCTGTATTACTTCAAGTATCTATATACAAAAAATCAAGTGTTTTAAATACTTTTTGCCCTTGCATTAAGTAGGGGAAAAACAGACGGACTAAATAGTGAGTTGGTTAGTTTAATAGTGTAGAACATTTGAAACTTAACAAAATTGGTTTGTAGGGGGTTTTAAATGTTTAGATCATAATGAAATGGTCGGATCGAGAATTTGTATATCTAAAGATATATATCTAACCAACTCACTACTTTTGGCCGTCCATTTTGCGCCGCTTGATGGATGGGTAAAAAGTATTCAAAACACTTGATTTTTGATTTATTGATACTTGAAATAATATAGATCAACTTCAACGGAGTGAATCTTGTATTCGAATGTCTGAGGGTTGTTTGAGTTGGAATGATTCGGGCTCAAATCCTTTTGGAAGGACGCAAGTCTCTCTCTCTCTCTCTCTACACACACACACACACACACACACACACACAACACCACACTCTAGATAAATTGTATGATGCATCAGCTTTTTCATGAAAAATATATAAATGTTGTATAGAGTGTTATCTAGAAAGTTAAAATCTACTTTTATAATTTATATATTTTTGATGATGTTTAATCTCTCTTAAATACATACAACTCTAGAATTTTTATTCTGGACAAAAATTTTGGTTGTATGCATTGTCTTTTTTCTATTAGAGTTGAATAGTATTGATGATAGAGTATTATAGTCTAATAAATTACCTACACAATTTATATAAATTTTAAAAACTAGAAACCATGACTCAGAAAGACAAAACTCCTGCAAAACCAAAGGAGTAGATTATAATACCATGTGTTGCACTCCAGTGATTGTTTTAGTTGATACTCTTACAAACTTATCTCAACTGAAGACTGTTTTGCAGGTATTTGTCTTTGAGTAAACTAGTTACAATGCCGGGAGCATCCGGTGCATTCCTACGCCTTCTGCTTGATCAGGTATTAAGTTGCACAGCCTTGCAAATAAACTGTGTCTGTCTTGTTTTGAAATTGGGCAGCTTGTGTAACATGCACCAATTGTCCTACAGTTTGTCTTCGCTCCTATCTTCATAGGAGTTTTCTTATGTTCGCTTGTCACCTTAGAGGAAGGCTTCCCAGTAATTCAAAGCTTCAGCAGGTGAAGATTCCTTTACTTTAGTCTTCTTAAGCATTCTTAATATGACACACACAACACACACACACACACACACCACACACACACACATAGAGAGAGAGACTTGTGTCCTTCCAAAAGGATTTGAGGCCGAATCCTTCCCACTCAAATACCAACATCTGACATTCGAATGCAAGATCCACTCCGTTGAAGTTGATCTATATTATTTCAAGTATCTATAAACCAAAAATCAAATATGTTGAATACTTTTTACCCCATGCATCAAGTAGGGAAAAACGGACGGCCTAAAAAGTGAGTTGGTTAGTTTAACAGTGTAGAACATTGGAAACCTAACAAAAATTAGTTTGTAGGGGTTTTAAATGTTTAGATCATAATCAAATGGCGATCAAGAATTTGTATTTCTAAAGACATAGATCTAACCAACTCACTACTTTCAGCTGTCCATTTTGCGTCACTTGATGGATGGGCAAAAAGTATTCAAAACACTTGATTTTTTAGTTTATAAATATTTAAAATAATATAGATCAACTTCAACGGAGATCTTGTATTCGAATGTAGGGAGGTTGTATTTGAGTTGGAAGGATTCAGGCTTAAATCTATTTGGAAGGACACTAGTTTATTTATGTGTTTGTGTGTATTTTTATTTCTTATATATGTCCATGCAGGAGTGGTTTTCATCGGTGCTAGCAAATTGGCAATTGTGGATACCATTCCAATTTCTCAACTTCCAGTTTGTTCCACAGAAATTTCAGGTATGACAAGTCTTCAGCATACTAAAACAGACATGGTTGGGTTTATAAAAGATGCACGAGTTAAACTTTTGTACGACGTGAAGTTCTACAAATTGTTAGGAATCACTTCAACCAACTTTCTGTAACAAGTGATTCATCATCATTCCAGTTTTTGATGAAATGCAGGGATTTGTCCATTCCGCACTAACTTTTACTCAGAACTCAATATTATATCACAATAGATAAACACAACTTCATTGGCTTAAACATGTATTCCTTTCCTTGCATATTCTTTTTCCCTTCGTCCATTTGACTATATTTTCAATGACAGGTTCTTGCTGCGAATGTGGTTGCCCTCGCATGGAATGTAATTTTGTCATTTAAAGCTCACAAGGAAGTTGTTGTGAAATAGGTTTGTCCTGTATCTTTCGGCAGTGGGACTTCATAATATTACTGAACGGAAGGCATGATAGTGATAACATTAAGTGTTATAAACATTAAGCTTGGTAGTGATAACAATGAAAACCTCATGATTATTAAGCTGATTCTGTTTGGACAATTCATCCTGTATTTATTCAGTAAACGTCAGTCTACACCAGGTGTTTATTAAGGTGAACTGGGTGCTGCATAGTAAGTTGAAATTTTCTTTCAAAATAATTTTCAGACATGCTGTTCCGTGGACCTGGATACATAATCCTGAACCAGTTCTGTATATCTAATGTGAGAAGACTGAAACTAGGAAACTGTGACACGAACTTTTAAACGGAAACTAGTGCATGAGCCTCTGCCATTGCAATGTTCTGGTGAGGCTAAGATCCATATAGCCTCCACATCCCCCCACCCCCACCCCCGCCCCCAAAATTTAATGGAAATCTAGGATGTTTCTGCAGAGACAATGGAGCAACCTTACATTTCCGGTAAGCCTTAACCTTGCATTTGCTATTTTCTTAAGATATTATCATTCTAACGGGATTTATTTTTTAGCAAAAATTCATAATTTATTTATTTTAAATTTTGCTAATAAATTGTGTTTACATTTGACTCTTTTGTTTATAACATGTCAATGATGTCATTGCTTTTGAGATGAATATAATGCAGATAGCAAAGCTTTTCAACCTCCCTTTCTTTATAGACTCTATCTCGGTCTAGGAGATTTTTGGATGGGTGCTCTTTGGTTTCATGAGTTTAAATTTCATCACGAACTTGACATATTCTGGGCTAGTTATCAGCACATACTATTGATTTGATGTTGGAGGCTATAAACAAGTTTCCCTATTACATGACTCTGATCTTTCGGGCTAAAGCTCTCGCTGCATTGAGGTATGCAACATCACGGCAGTTGGTCATACCAAGTAGAGGGAACTGATGAATCTGAGTGTGACGAGATTCACCACCAACTTCCTCACTTTGAGGTGCATTTGTAATATGAAAGAGATTGATTTCTATGTTTGCATACCTTAGAAGGGAGGAGAATATGTGGTCAACATCAAAGATCCAGAAGCAAGCACAAAACCTGTCGTTTCAGTTCTGTAGTGAAAAGATGTCAACTTGCTCATGGGGTATGCCCTCCTTTATTTCAACTGCTAAGGTTTGTAGATTTTGACAGGCTTGTAGATTTTGACATGTTGTGGCCATTGTTGTAGTTATGGGTTGGGAGATGCAAGAAAGAACTTGCAAGATTGCAAGCGAAAAGCAAACCTCTGCAAGCCGATATTGGAGATCATGTGTGCAAACTCTAGGGGAAGGCTTGACAACACTTCACATCTAAGTTGCCCATCAGCTCAATCCATTTTTTGTATAGGGATAAGGATGTGAGGGCATATAGGGGCAGAAGACTGCCATTATCACATTTAGTGAGATATTTTTGAAGCCCGAGAATCAAAATAGGACCCGGTGGATTGAAAAGCTGGCATACCAGGACATGTTGACCATGTGAAAAGCTGTTGCAATACTCTGTGGACCAACTTGGGTAACCAATTTGATCCTGAGAATAATCAGTTGTCTACAATAGTCCTATTATACTAATCTTCCTGTAAATTTAAGATACTTTAGAGATGGATTGTTAATGCATGTATCTGGCAATAAGTGGCTAGATTATGGATTGGTGGGTGCGTTATGGATTGGATGTTCTGTACTTGCAAATTATGTCATCAAAATCTAGAGCTTGACGGCTAGATATGAGAGGAAAAGTAGCATCTTTCAAGTCACTAAGTACCTTGTACACGTCATTTTTCATATTATTTGGTAATTGCTAAATGAATCTTGAGTTGACTAACATATCTCCTTTTCCGTGAGTGGATTCATACAAAGTAGAGAAATAGATTTGATGTGACAGATTGAGGGATCTAATAGATGTCCAATTCAACTACAAGATACTCCACAATAAAGAAGAAAGAGAGAGAAAGGGGACATGCCAAAAGGTTAGAGTGTGTAAAGGAAGGATGATGTACATGCTGAAGAATGATTAACAGAAAGGGAGAATGAGGAAGATGAAGAAGTTTTTTCATGGGCACTGAAATGACATTAGATTTAATGCCACTACCAGTAGGAAATGATGTTATTACACCTTATAGGAGTAAAAGCGGAATGGGAAAGAAACTTGTAACCATTGAAGAGAGGAGGCACCTACATGTCCTCCCACAGCCACTTACAGAAAGAAGACCGAGGGTGAGGATATTCTCCTAGGCTTCCGATCAAGGAGCACACTTCCTAATGATGAAAGGGGATAAAAGATAGCGAGGAGGATAGATCAAGCTAGCCTCAGCTCTGGGGAGGGCTTGAGGAAATTCCCGAGGGGCATTTGACGATAGGGATGAGTGTTTGGTGTTGATTGATGGCATTGTGTTGTTATGTCACATGTTGATGATCACCATGGACTTTGGACTCCCTTAGGCTGTTGTTGCATATTTGTATTTCGTTCTCATTTTGATTCTGTTTTATTTTTGTATGTGTGGGTTATGACATTTATATATGTAGTAGACTTGTGTGTTATAAGGGCTACGAACAATTGCCATCTAAACATTTCAATAATTAGTTTTGCTACTACTAATCCTATATCTATTTTTTTGGATAATTTAGTATGATCATCTACATTGGTAATTGATAATGGTCCACAGATGTCATGTTGCAAGATTCAAGATATGCAGTGTTTAGGTTAACTTTCTAAC
>JAVJIF010012242.1:0-85976 GCA_038442645.1 Agave tequilana | reverse complement strand
TAATAAAGAAAGAAAACAAAAGTTAGTGTTTTAAAAATGCATATGGAAAGAGAGGAAAGTTTTGAAATATTTTTGCAAAAATTTAAGCAATCTTAGGTCATAAGTCCACCAAAAAATTATTCTTCCTAAACTTAGTCTAGAAGCAAGATCTTGTCTTCAATTAAGTAAGAATTCAAAAATGGATTGAATATTTCTATCCTTCATAAACCTAAATAATATGAACTTTGTGATAGTGAAGATTTTAGGATTTCAACTTTAACCATCAAGCCATTTATATATATATTTCTTTTTTTTTCTCTTAGTTTCTTAGGCTTTCTAATTTACCCGGGTAGTGAGCCTTTAGCCGATGACTCCCAAATCAGACGATCTTAGGGCACCAGATGAGAAAATATCCCTCGGTTTAAGGACTCGAGTAAATAATACCACAAAACTTAGGGATTATTTATTTCTTTTGACCAATGTTAGGTGTAGCTAATCATTCTTCTTAAGGCACAATTAACCAACTTAATAAGTGATTTTTTTCTTTTCCATTTTTTTAAAATTTTATTATTTTTTTATGCCATTTTAGGTCTTTGTTTCCATCCTAAAAATGTATAAGTGTGAAATGCATACTATCTAAGGTAAAAAATTCAGGATCAAATTATCTCTCCAATTTATCTTACTTAGCCTATAATTTTTAACAAGATCCATTATTTCGACAAGATTTAGGATGTCATAATTAAGGTTTCCTTTAATTTTCTAAGATCGTCTTTATTTTCTTAAATAGATCAAAACTTTGTCTCTTTTTTCAAAAAGTTTTTAAAGAAAAGGAAATTCCTATACAAATAGGAAAATTCTAAGAATATCCTAAAAGAAGCGAAAAAGAAAGAAAATCTAAAAACTCTATGTTAGTAGACCCTCCCCCACACTTATCTCATGCATTGTCCTAAATGCATTGTGAATATATGTATGCATGAAACAAATAGAGAGGGAAGGAAAAATCACTTCAAGGTGGTGGTTCTGGTGTGGTCTGATTGGTCCACGAAATGTGGCCCAATCCAAATTACATGGAGTTCATAGGAACCCACCGTGACCTCTCTAATATAACCCATTATTATGATATGAACATGGATGATTTTTATTAAGAATTTTACCCCATCTAATTTTCAAATTTTAAAAATAATTTCGGGGTTATTATTATCAACACCTTTCTCCAAAAATAGAGTGTGAAATGATGGATTGATTGATTTGGACTCAGAAATTAGAGGTACAGGAACCAATACTGACTCAGAAGTTGATTTAAATCAAATAAAGATTCTGGGGTCAAAATTATTCAGAAAGTGGGAAATCAAGAATTTGAAACTCTAGTCCACATTCATTTTCTCAAAGTGGAACGCGACTTTCCAAGAATGGAGATTCAAGTTCAAGAATGACAGGTAAGGGAATCAAAATTGGCTCTAAAATGTTGCTCAAATCGGGTAACAAACAGGAGTCAATATTGATTCAAAATTTAAACTGGATCACAAAATTGAGGATCTGAGTCATATTCCTGATTGAGTTCGATTTCATAAAAATGAGAACTTGCCAATTTGTTAATGAAATTTTCAAAAGTATGATATTGGTCAAGTTCAATATGTTGATCATAAAAGATTGGTGATTCAATTTCAAGATGGACTGGCCCAGATCAATACTGACTCCGAAAATGGATTAAAATCAGGTAGACACACCAGAGTCATTATTGAGTCAAGAAGCTGAATTCAATTGCCAAGTTGAGGTGCTGGATCATATCATGCTCAAATTCAATTTCAGAAAAGGGATAACTTGCCAAAATATCAATGTGGTTCTTAAAATTTTGATGTTGGTCAAGTTCAATGGGTGCTGAAATTGAATCTTGGTTTTCAAAACAACATGGTTTCTGGTCTAAATCGATAGAGTTAGAGATAACTGGATTGATCAAAGATTGATAAGAGCAAGTTTCTTTATTCCTATGAATGTTGACCAATTGACTCAGTTGTATTTATAACCTATCGATAGACTGGGTAAAAGAATTTTGAAATTGTTGCGAGGTCTCATGCAAGATTTCTATACTCTTTTCTAGCTCAGTTTTTTCTTCAAATGGTTGTTGTAGAAAGGGAGCGTAGGAATCTTGGTTTTGAAAAAATTTTGAAGATTATGAGTCCAACAAGTTTTAAAATTGTCGCTCGAGTCACGCAAGCGTTCTATACTCGTGTCCATGACTGATGATTGGTCATTTTGAAGAAAGGGGACTGAGTATAAATCTTGAAAATATTATAGAATTGGGGAGGCCTACATTTCTGAAATATTCGTTCGGTCTTTTGGATGACTTCTATACTTTTTTCTAACTCGGATTTTTCTTCAATGAATTGTTTTAGAAAAGGAGTATAAGAAGCAAAATCGGGAAATGAATATTGTGAAAATTATGGATAAGGTGGTTGAAAATTTGACTCGAGGGAGGTGAATCACCATTGACTCTGTGAAGAGTGAAAATTATTTTGAAAATTATGTTCATAAGATTGGGGATATGGGTCATATTGAGTTGGATAAATCCAATCCAGACTATTTGATTGGTTCATGTTATTTAAAATAGGTTGGAGTTATCCAAGTTAAATGAGGTTGATGTGAAGTATGGATTCATATAAGGATTGAAAGAATTGTTATTGAAATCCATTTCACCAACAAACACAAAAAAGAAAAAGCAAACAACAAAAAAGAAAAAAATTAAAATCATTCCAATACTAAGGTGACCTAGACCTAGACGACTCTTAACTGGTCGATTACTCAGGGGAGGTTGTTTTATGAATCCGAGCACAAGCTAATTGGCCAAGTAGGGGCAAAATATAGTGAGAGGTATCCGTGAGTAAGTAACGTGCCTTAATTACACCAAACCACGGTATCTTCGAGGCTTAACCTCTTAATCCCCAACCTTAGCCATCGATTTCACAAGAGTATGATTCTCACAAGTTCCATCCTCGGTCAATCTCTTAATGAGTCTGAGATGTCCCTAGGGATAATATCTATCAATTTTTATTACGGCATGGGTTGTGTGAGTGGGGAGGTGATTTTTGGGCTCAGGAAGGGTAATGACTTTTCCCACCTTATCTTGTATTAGGTTATCCCCTTAAGTTCGATTTGTGCAAGTGTGCAATATTGACAAGAATAATACACAAAGCGAGTAAATCACCCACATGGTTGTCCTATACTATATGCAATGCCATATACACACCTCAGTCCAGATCATAACAACAGAACAAAATACAGTATATTAGAATGAAATAGACATGTGCCTAAATGCAAATTTAAACCATTTTAAAAGCGTCCAATTACTGATTTTAGTTCTTAATTATAGCAGTGTGTAGGCAATCAAAGCAGATAATTAGCAAAAAAATACAACAATATCTGCAACTTGCTAAATCCCTGCAAAAGATGAAGTTCAGATGCCATAAATTAGCCAAATTTTCGCGGCTTTTTTGGCTTTTTTGCGGCAAAAATATGAGCAGGGTCCCTGCTTTCTAATGCAGGGAGATGCAAGCAAGGTTATACTTCCGCAATACTAAGTTTTTATAAAAATTGACCTGCACACCAAAACAGAAAAGAAAATGTTAACAAAAACGTGAGCTCAAACCATTCCCATCCCCAGTAACAACGCCAATTTTTTTGATCGGGATAAAACCAGCACTTGAAGACGTGTATTTTTGAGATCAATGTAAAAGTGTGTGTTAATGTTCCCTTGATACTTCATTATAATATGATAGCTATACAGGTCGAATCCACAGGAACGGGAGGCGATAGAAGCATTAACAGTCCATTCACGTTGATATGTTAACAATTTCTTCTTTATTAAAGAAAGAGAAAAAAGAAAAGGAAAAAAAACCAGAAGTGATAGGTGGAGAAGGCGATGAAAACGACGATGTGAAAAGAAATGGAGAAGTGGCTGCGGAATCGGTAAAACAAAACACGAAAATAGAGGTGAAGTGAAAACAAGAAACAAGAAACAAAGTGAAAAACTTTAAGAAGTGATTTGAAAAAAATATGATTGAAAACAAAATAGGAAAGGGAGGAAATTTGGATGGAGAAATGAAACTAAGTGGTGCAAGAAAGTGATGGAAACAATGATAGAAAATGACTAAAAAGATTTTGAAAATAGCTTTTAAAACAAAGTAAGAAAAAGAAGAAAATGATGAAAAAACTCATGGCTACTAATTACTAATTGCTCCATTAACATGCTAACCTCTTAGTGATTGTTGCCTCACATGGATACTTAGCCATCACTAGTCCTTGGTTACAAGAGACAATACAAAGCATGACACATGAAATGGTTCTTCACATTCAAACACATTCGTTCCACACAACAAGGTGCAAACTACTATTAGATCATCAAAACCAAGTAGATATGAGCATAAAATAAAGAAAATTTGCAAGTTAGCTTGTTAATGGTTAGATGTTAGATGTTAGATTGTTAGAATTCATCATCATGAACCATCAATGGCTCTTGCAAGAGCAAGGCCTAGTAGAGATTATTAGATTCATGTGGATTATCAAGTGGTTAGATGATTAGTGGTTAGTAGTTAGATGCCATGAGAAGAAAACTTGCTGCGCCATGTAGAAGATGGAGAAGATTACAATAGAAAAGAACGAAGACACTTTTACATAGATTGTCACTCTCTATTACATCAATATCTCTCTCTCCCTCCAGAATCAACTCAGCCCTACTACAATATCCAAAAAGAAAAAAAAAATACAAAAGAAAAGAGAAGAAGAACTACACTACACTAAAGAGAAAGAAACCCTAGCCTACAGCTCTTTAACCACATCTTTGGTCTGAAAATACAGTATTTATAGGCATAGGAAGCATCTGGAAGGCGAGACGAGACCACGCATTGGAAATCGACGCGTGAGCCCATAACAATGCCGCGAAAATGTTGTAATTGCCGCATTTTCGTGACAATACCAGGGACCCAGGTCCCTGGTTTCGCTCCGTGGCTTCGTCCATCAGAGATGACCTTCTAGATGTTATGGATTTTGGTAAATTGGATCCGGTTTTCTTCAGATTAGCGCCCAACTTTTGGATCCAATGTATCTTCTAGAAGTTCTCTAACTTGGCCTCAAAGTAATGAGATTTAAATATCTGAAATTGGGTTTAATTAGGCTTTTATTTCAAATTTACCCTTGGACTCTTGATTATCTGCAAAATAGACCAAAACACGATTCAGAAGTGATGTTTTATTCATAAACCGGTAGGAAAATGTGATATGAAGATGCAGAATCGTAGACTAATCATCTAGCAGTCGGTTTAATTTCATCTTGGGACGATTTTGTAAAAGTTTTCTTGAAAAAATTTACCCAATCCATAAGACCTTTCTCATCTGAAAGAATATTATGCAGTTTAGACAGAAGCCTAATGAATCATTTTGAAAATACTTTGAGCGCTTTAAGGACTTACTGACCCAGTGTCCCCATCATGGCGTAGAGAAATGACGACAGTGCCAAGTTCTCTACGACTGTCTTAATTACCCCACGTAAACTCTCCTTGAAATGATGTGCCAAGAAGAATTCTTAAAGAAGGACGAGAATAAGGGATGGGACTTGTACGAAGACTTAGCTGAAAAAAAATAATCTAGTGGGAATCCAGTTCAAATAAGTCTAAAAATCAAGCTTCCAAAACCGAACTCCACTCGATAGAATCCTCTATAGCTGCAGAAGTCAAAATTACCCACTTGATGAGGAGGCTAGAACTTTTAGAAGCTAAGGAGAAAGGTATGGTAAACCAAATCAACTCACCCCAAATATCAAATCTAGATTGCACTTATTGCTATGCTTTGAACCATGTCTTTGAAGATTGTTCAGTTTATCTAGCTCAACAAATGTTACCAGACAACATGAATGCAATATTTGCCAGACCAAATAACAATTCATACTCTAAAACTTACAATCCAGGATGGAATAATCTTCCCAATTTTTCATGGATTCAGAACAGTCATGAGCAGTAGAAACAAATTTTCACAATCAATTTCCTGCTCATAATTATCAACCTAACTTTCAACCCAATCATCAACCCCACTTTCAATCAAATTTTCAGCCCATCTTTCAGCCAAGTTTTCAACATCAAGCTCCACAACATTTTTTTCAAAACTCTCTTCTAGAAAGAAAAATGACTGATTTGGAGAAAGCCATGGAAAACTTGTCCAAAACCCAAGCTTCAATGATGAACAACCATAATCAGGCCATCAATAGGTTAAAGGTCCAGATTAGTCAATTAGTTAATTCACTTAGTAAAAGACAGAAAGGGACATTACCGAGCCATCCATTTACTAATCCTAAGAGCTCTTTCCCAGTCCATGAGGCTCAAGATAACCAACTAAATCAATGCAATGTTGTTCATGTCTTAACATCAGGGAAGCAAGTGGACAATCAAGTTTCTTCACCACCAGTCACCACCCAACCAAAATCTAACTCAACTGAAGCATCCACATCTGCAAATTCCAAACCAAACACTTCAGAGAATGAAAAAAAAGTCAGCTGAAGATATGCATAATACTATAGTACCTTTTCCAAATAGGCTAAAAAGCAATAAATCCAATGCACAAATGGAAATTTTTTTAAAAATATTCAATCAAGTAAATATCAATGTTCCACTTCTTGATGCCATACAACAAGTGCCTTCATATGCAAAGTTTTTGAAAGATATGTGCACCAAGAAAAGAAAAACCAATGTCCCTAAAAAGGTCTTCCTAGATATGAACATTAGCGAATTATTATCTGGGCACATTCCTATTAAATACAAAGACCCCGGATGTTCAACCATTGCGTGTACCATAGGACAGACTACCATAAATAGGGCATTACTTGATTTGGGAGCAAGTATCAACTTGCTCTCCTTTTCCGTATATCAACAGCTTGGGTTGGGTGACCTCCATCCAACACAAGTAATAATTCAATTAGTTGACCGATCAGTGAAAATCCCCAAGGAGAAATTACTGATGTTCTCATTCGGGTGGGGAAGTTCATCTACCCCTTGGACTTTATCGTACTGGAAACACAACTCGTTCTGAATCCAAGATCCCAAACTCCCATCATTCTAGGAAGATCATTCCTTGCTACAACAAATGCAGTAATAAACTGTAAGAATGGTTCAATGCATTTAACATTGGAGACATAACCAAAGAGGTAAACGTTTTCCATTGGGGAAAACAACTCGGGACTCCGAAGACCAAACATTTGAAGTGAATTTGATTGAAGGCTTAACGAGTGAATACGAGGAGGAACTGGAATATGAACCTAAATGTGAGCTCAAATGGAGTCAGACGACTTCAATCTCGACCAAATTGTCGATTTCGCAGTAGAATAGGCCACAACTCCAACTCTTTTAAGTCTTGAACCAATAGATTTACTACAACTAAACAATATTTTTCCTCTGAGTTGAAAGCTCTTCCCGATCACCTCAAGTACGTTTACTTGGGAGAAAAGGAAGCTTTCTCGATAATTATCGCTTCTCATTTAACTTAGTAACAAGAAGAAGATCTTCTTATTGTGTTGAGAGATAACAAAGAAGCCATTGGATGGACCATGGCTGACATCAAAAGACTTAGCCTATCAATTATTTAACATCGCATCCATCTGATTGAAGAGGCCAAACCAAATCGTGATCCACATCGTAGGTTGAACCCAATAATATCAGAAGCCATTCGAGTAGAAATACTCAAGTTATTAGACAATGAGATCATTTATCCCATATCTGATAATCAGTAGGCTAGCACTATCCATGCTGTGCCCAAAAAGACTGGTTTTACAATGGTAGAAAATGAGAAAAAAGAATTAGTGTAGACACGTCTTCCCACGAAGATTCGAGTTTGCATTGATTATCACAAATTGAACTCTGCCACTTGTAAAGACCACTTCCCTCTTCCATTCATTGATCAGATGTTGGAAAGACTGGCTGGGCATGAATACTATTGTTTTCTAGATGGATATTCCAGGTACAATCAAATCCCAATTGCCCCTGAAGATCAAGAAAAAACCACGTTCACCTATCTATTTGGGATGTTTGCATAACGTAGAATGACATTTGGATTGTGCAATGCCCCAGCAACATTTCAACATTGCATGCTTAGCCTGTTCTCCACATGGTGGAACATTTTCTGGAAATATTCATGGACAATTTCTCAATTTATGGAGATTCTTTTGACCAATGCCTACATCATTTAGAACTAGTTCTGAAATGATGCACTGAGAAAAATTTGGCACTCAATTGAAAAAAATGTCATTTCATGGTCAAAAGAGGAATCGTTCTAGGGCATGAAATTTCTAGAGCCGAGATAGAGATTGATGAGGCAAAAGTAGAAGTGATTGCCAAACTCCCTGAGCCGAATTGCATTAAAGACATTAGGTCTTTTCTAGGGCATGTCAAATCTATAGAAGATTCATCAAAGAGTTTAGCAAGATTGCTAGACCGTTGACAAATCTATTAGTAAAGGATGTGCCCTTCTATTTTGATGACGGATGTCTAACAGCATGGGAGAGATTGAAACAAGAACTTGTCTCTACTCTAATCATTTCGGCACCTAATTGGACAAAACCATTCGAAATCATGTGCGATGCCTCAGATTTTGCTATCGGCCCTGTTTTAGGATAACATATTGATAACAAACAGCATGTGATTTATTATGCGAGTAAAACATTAAATGACGCACAACTTAATTATACTACGATTGAAAAAGAGTTTTTAGCCGTAGTATTTATGTTAGAAAAATTTCGACAATACCTTCTCGGATCTAGAATAATTGCGTTCAAGGATCATTCCGCGCTGAGGTATCTGATGGCAAAGAAGGACGCTAAAGCGAGACTTATTCGTGGATCCTTCTCCTGCAAGAATTTGACCTTGAAATAAAGGATAGAAAGACGTGAAAAATATTGTGGCAGATCATTTGTCCCATATCTCCAATGCACATGTTGAAATAACACCAATAAATGAAGATTTTCCTGATGACCACATCCTAGCTATGTGTAACGAGCCTTGGGATGCAGATATTATGAACTATCTTGCTACCAGGCAAATACCTTCTGGTTGGACGAGTCAGGATAGACATCATTTTTTCGCTCAGGTATGATTTTTCTTTTGGGAAGAACCATATCTTTTCAAATACTATCCTGATCAAAGCATAAGATGGTGTCTTTCTGAGGATGAACATAGGAGCATGCTGGTGTTTTGTCAAGAGCTTGCACGGTGTGGACACTTTGGTCCACACAAGACTGCGGAAAAAGTCTTGTAGAGTGGGTTCTACTGGCCTACTCTTTTCAAAGACTCTATCAATTTTACAGGTTGCGAAAAAATTGTCAAATGACAGGTAGAATTTCTAGAAAAGACATGATGCCTTTAAACCCCATTCTTGAAGTAGAGATTTATGATGTTTGGGGCATCGATTTTATGGGGCCATTTTCCATTTTATTTAGCAATGAGTACATTTTGGTTGCAGTGGATTATGCGTCAAAATGGGTAGAAGCGGTACCAACAAGGACAAATGACAACAAGGTTTTTGTTATATTTCTAAAAGAGAATATCATCTCCCGCTTCGGTGATAATCAGTTACAACGGAACTCATTTCTACAATAGGGCTTTTGAAGCCCTAATGTGTAAATATTCAATATCACACAGATTATCCACGGCGTATCATTATCAAACTAACGGGCATGTTGAGGTTACAAATAGACAAATAAAACTCTGAAAAAAATTATAGAACAAAACCGAAAGGATTGGTCCGTAAAGCTAACAGCTGCACTATGAGTTGTTTCATACTCAATTTCAGGATTGATGGTTATTCATTTTGAATCGGTGAGACTGAAAAAGATGAGCATGACTCTTGATAATTTGGTTGAAATGATGAGTCCAACATGTTTTGAAGAATTTATTTTTGGGACATAGCTTCTATACTCTTTTGTATCTCTGATTTTTCTTCAATTGGTGGTTCAGGAAAGGAGTATGTGAAATAGAATATGGAAAAGAAGATGGTGGACAAGGTGGTTGAAAATTTGACTCAGAGGAGGTGAATCCCCATTGACTCTATGAAGAGTAAAAATTATTTTAAAAATTATGGTCATAGGAATAAGGATATGGGTCATATTGAGTCAGACAAACCCAATCTGGCATATATGGTTGGTTCATGTTGTATATAACCGGGTTGAAGTTATCCGAGTCAAATGAGGTCGAGGTGAAAAATGAAGTCATTTGGTTGGAAAAATTTTGGTTATATTCCATTTTATCACAATAATTACAAACAAAAAAGAAAAAACAAACAAATAAAAAAAGAAAAAAATACAAAAATAAGCTTATACAGGGATTGACCTAGACCTAGACGACTCCTAACTGGTTAGACTATCCATGAGGGGTATATTGTGGGAATATGACTACAAGTTAATCGGCCAGGTAAGGGCAAGATCAGTGGGAGAAATCCGTGCCGGAGCAGCGGGTCTAATTATGCCAAATCACCATTTTTGAGGTTTCGCCTCTCAATCCCCAACCTTTGACACCGATTTTATAAGAGTCAAATTCTAACGACTTTCCCCTTAAGTCAATCTCTAAAATGAGTCTGATATGTCCCTAGGGGCCAACGTCTAGCAAGTTTTATTTAAGCTTAGGTTGTGTGAGCGGAGAGGTGATTTTTGGGATAAGGGAGGGTAATGACTTCCCCACCTTATGTTGTATTTAAAAGTACATCTAGAGGGGGTAATAGGTGTACAAGCTAATCTGGGACAAATAATGTGAAATTTAGAACTTAACTGCTAATACACTATGTGTAACCAAGAGTGAGCCCGAATTTTCCGTGAAGGGATCTAGAACTACTCCTCGAGATTTCTCTAGATTAAGAGTTGAGGTGCTCTAAAAGCTCTCTGGTTGAACACAAGTGTGGGCACACAAACAATATCTAGCATATGAATATGAATAATAAAAGCAATACATGATATAAGAGAGATAGAGTTGAGAGATAGTGGATCAAACGCAAAAACCGGAATATGTTTCGAGGCTCGAGCCACTTCATACAGAAGGATTTTCACTACAAACCTCTACACAAGAGGTAGGTACTAAGCCAAAGCAAAGAAAATGTTACAATCTTGGTGATCCAATGATCACAAATAACTCTTGGTGATCTCAAAGGATTATAAACAATTTTTCTCACAAACAAAGATCCTAAAGGTAGGTTTGAGATGATAGCTCAAGTATGTGAGAAAATAAAGTATTTTGAAAAAGAAACAACAAAGAAAACACTTGGGAAAAACTTCTAAATAGATATGAAATTGAAGAACAAAAACTAAAATTCCCAAATCTTGGTTTTCTTTGATTTTTCAAAAACTTTGAAGCAATAAAAGATAAGAGTTTTGGCGCAAAAACTTCTTTTAAAAACTTGCTAAAAACACTTAAGAAGATAGAGAAATTTGCTCTTGAAAATCTTAGTTGAAACCGGCCTCAAAGGACCCACATCTATAGGGTCTGAAAATATAGCCGTGGGGGTCCAAAACCGGTCAAAATTGACCTGTCGGTCGACCGGCCAACGGTCAGAATTTTGACCATTGGGTTACCGGTTGACCGCCCGGCCGACCGACCCAAGGCAATTTGCCTAACGATTGACCGCCCGATCGACGAAGGTCAGAGACAGAGAGCTAACTCTCTGTCTGTCGACCGACCGATCGACCGGGGACAGATTCGGAGAGCAAGCTCTCTAGATCGATCGACCGTGCGGTCGACCGGCCCAAGGCCAAGGCAGTTGTGCACGTCTTGTGCACATCGGTCGACCGTCGACCGCCAGTGGGCTCAGGATAAGGTTTTAGATTTTGAAATCCAACTTGTTTAATCCCTATAAAATCCCATAAAACTCCATAAAATTCATAAAAATAAGTTCTTATAAATATTTGAAGTACAAATATGTGTGATCAAAATTCAACACATATCATAAATAATTTGAACTATTTTTGTGATATGGAATTAGATTTTAAACCGAAAACTGTATTTTTCATAAATCAAACTTTGAAATGAAAATATATTTTCTCTAAAATGTGTACAGATACAAAAGCATGATATTTAAACTCATTTGAAGCATAGTGTGTATGGATAGAATCCAATACACATATTGAAGATATATCTATGCTTTTGATGTTAAATCTAAAACTAAATTTTGTTAAAAAATAATCAAAACACATGAACTAGAATCATCAAAATAAGTTTTTCTACAATATGAAACAATAATGTATATGGATGAAATCTAACATACATATAAATCATGTAAACTTGTTTTGATTCTATCTATTCATGAAAACGAAAGAAATGTTCTTAAAAATCCAAAAACGGTTAAACCAAAAATCAAAACTATTGAACTTGTGTGTGTGTGTGTGTGTGTGTGTGAACTTGAGCATATCAAAACTATTCTATCCTTCCATAAGATCTAAATAAAAACTAAGCAAACCTAGATGCAAGTCTTCTTGTCGATCTTCATCTTCAAGACGACTCGATCCAAACTTGATCTAAATGAGTTAGATGCCATCATTGCAATGTGAGCTCTTGAATCAACACTTATTTGCTTCAACACTTTGACTATGAATCTCTTATTGAAGTCAAATCTCTACTAAGATCTAGATCAATATCTGAAACTTATTAAACACAAGATCATTAACAAACTAACCTTCATAAGTTAGTCATCATCAAAACTAAGGTGAAAGGCCTCTGGGCTAACAATCTCCTTCTTTTTTATGATGAAAAAATTTATGAGATTATTTATACATTAATTAAGAATAAGCTTCATAGAAGCTCTCCCTTAACTTATGAATAGCAATAAAACATATAGATATGCAATGCGGGCTCAAGATACTAAACATATACGCGTGCACCCGCGCGCGCGTGCACACACACACAAACACTTAATAAGACATGCATATATAAGCACTAATTCTTCTCCCCCTTTTTGTCACTCATCAATAAAGGGGTGAAGACAAACAAGCAATATCAATAAACATATTTTGAACAAAATTTTGATATCAATAAGAACAATCAATTGAAAGAAATCAATTGAAAGTGAGATATTCTTTTTATCAATTGATACCAATAGAAAGACATGATGCCATTTGAAAGTAAAAACCAAATTTTTAGGTAAATACTAAAACCATTTTGCAATAACGATACCAAATTGAAAATAATACCAATGCAAGGTTATTGATACTAATATTGAAAATGTTAGCATACACTAAAACAAAATATTTCTCATCATAAAAGTGGGAGTAAGATACCAATTGAAAATAAAATCAATTGAAAGATAAAATAAAATTTTTCTCCCCCTTTATGAAATACCAATAAAAACTATGCATAAGCTTGTAATGATACCCATTATCATTAAGAACATAAAGCTTAGCATAAAATCAATTTGTGCTAAAAAATGTATGGATATTATAAAATAAGCACAAGAAAAACATCTATATGTATGTATGTCCAGAGAAATATAATATCAATTGAAATTAAGATGCATACATATAAAAAATAAATATGAGTATAAAAAAAAAGAATTTCATTAAGATCATGTATAACTCATACCTACCACCCTATTCATGCACATGTTTAAATAGATTTATAATGAGGATGTACAAGGCATGGTTGCCCATCCGACCGCCCTTAGACGATAAGAGTTTTGATAGGTAGTCAAAAGTGCATATTTATCATCATATTTCCCTATTTATTCTTTTATAAAGCAGTGCTACATAACGTTTTATTGTTTAGTATTGTGCAGGTCTTGAGTAATTAAAGAATAAATAAATGAAGCCCAATTGAAGCCCAAAAACTCAAAAAGCCCACAAGCCCACGTGCATGATTTATTTTAGTAATTTAAAGCTTCTATCTTATTTAACCTAATCTAAACTTGGATTTTAAAATTTAAAATTTAGGGGAGGAAGAGGAAGGATAAAGTAGGACTCCTAATTGCTATTCAAATCTAGGGAGAGGAGGAGGAAGGATAAAGTAGGACTCCTAATTGCTATTCAAATCTAAGGGGAGAAAGGCTTGAAGATAAAGATAAAGGGACCAAATCCTTTTCAAATTTAGATTTTTGATAACTTGCTTCCAAGTTATCCCGAATTCTCAAGATTGAGGGTCAGAATGCAGAATCCAGGAGGAGGCGCCTAGATGGACGAACGAGAGGAGGCCACGCGCTCAAGCGCGCGGTAATTGGCCACAGAAAAGCCGCGTTTCCGCGGTTTATTGATAGAGATAGAGGGAGCGTGAAGGAGGTCTGTTTTATTTTGAAGACTTCGGCCCAAATCTTCTATAAAAAGGACCCCCTGCAGTACGTATAGAGCACCTTATCTAGAGAGAAGAAGAATAAAGTTAGGGTTAAGGATTTAGGTTTTTTTGTTAGATTAGTTTAGCCTCTTTTGAGTTCTCTTATTTGTAATTATTGTTGGCTTTGGCTTGGCTATTGTAAGGAGGAAGGAGAAGGGGCTTGTACCCAAGGATTGCATCAATAAAGATCTTAAAAATAAAAAGATGGATAAAACAAAAAGAATGCTAGGCTAGAATAATTCTAGGATAGCTAATCACTAGATCGACTAGGGTAGATCTAGGGTTAGTTGATTAGTCTAATGAATTTGCAATCTAGGGTTAGATTAATCCTTTGAAGTTTAATGATGATAGTTCAACTTAATGATTTAGATAATTAGGGCTTGGCTTTGGATTAGAGTAGGGTTTGGCTTTAGATTAAGTTTAGGGTATGGTTTGGCATAGTTTAATGATTAGGGATTGGCTTTGGCTTGGGGTAAAATTAGGGTTTGGCTTGGCGTAGTGTAGACAAGTTAAGTTGGACATCTTGCTCTTCTTACTTAGGGTTAACGACTCAGATGAATGTTTTATTAGTTTAAAAGGATACAACCCCTAGATCGAGACTAGTCGTGGAGGTAGATTAGCAACCTAGACTCTCACTCTTGATTAGATCTACTTTCTTATTTCAAACTACAACTAACCTTTCGTCTAAGTCTTGACTACAGATATACCGTACTGCCAACGCTTCCATCGCCTCCCTCCCAGTGGAACATGACCCGCTTTGGCCCTTGCTTCAGCGGATAGAATTGAACAACGAGAAGTATCTAACCTTCTAATTCTTTGATTATTTGTTTTATTTTTGTACATATTTATAACCTCGTTCAAGTTCCAATCAGGTTTTCAAAAATATGATTCGAAGATTATTTTAGCATAGTTTGAAAAATACTACCAAATTGAAGAATAACAAAATTGGTTTTATGATAATTTTGAAGACTAGTACGAAATCCTTCAAGTAAGGAATAAGAAAAAATATATTCCATAATATATGAAAACTACACGAGAATCGACTTTCAAAAATTGATAAAGCTCATATAGGCTCCTGGATCAAAACCATGAGTTAACAAAAGATATATAGAGTATACAAAAATAATGTAATCAAGAAAATCATGGAAATAAGGCATTGAAGCTCATTTAAAATTGTTTTATAAAAAACATGAAACTATAAAAAATTTAATTTTCATCAAAAACTAAACAACTTCAAGATATATATATATATTATCGAAACTAAAAGGCACCTTCGAGGCCAAGAACAAAGCATCGCAGCGTGCTAAAAGCGAAGTTACTATGGCTTCGCTCCCAAAATCTTCCAGTGCTAAGTTCGCGCCTCGCGGCGGAACTACACGTTTAACTTCGCCAAGCGAAGTTAATATAACTGACAAGGTGATTTCCGAATTACCTAAAAGCAGAAGTTTCAAGGCTAAAAGTCTCCGACTCGAGCAACCTCGCGTAAGTTTGATTCACACTGATCTCTGGGAATTTCTAACTAACAAGCGGATGTTAGAACCACCCTATACTCCTCCTTCTTGTTGTGAACATGCAGACAGTCCATTCAGTCCATTGCCGACAAGGACCAGTGCCTGCCACCTTTCCAATCTGACAGTCAGTTTTTAATCGATTATCAGTGCGAACTCCTACCGAGCATCACAAAAGGAGCAAATCGCGAAGTCTACTAGATCTACCATCTGTATCTGTCAACATGACAGGAAGGGGATGTGAATCGCGTAGGGGGTAGGCAAACACCATGTGGTGCTAACTCCCCTTCGTTCAGTTCTCCAGACTCGGACTATAGCCCTGGCTTAGGCCAAGTCTTGGTAGGAGAAGAAGGTATGTTCCGAAACACCAGATCTAGGGTGGCAATACCCTACAATTATGATGAGCCATCTTCTTCGACTGGAGTAATATCACCAGAACAACTAAAAAGTTTATTCCAATGGTCTGATGATGAGGGGGAAGATAGTGGGTATGCCTCTTCAGAACAGTCAGTTCGGTGCGAACGGGCAGAGTGTCAGTGCATATGGCCAATAACGGTAATGATGACCTCCATCGACGATTGGAAGCTCAAGAGCAAACCTCTAAGGCCCAGCAAGAAGCCTTAGACAACATTCAACAGATGCTCGCTCAACTCCTCACCAACCGAAATAACAATGATGCCGGGAGTAATCATAATGAGGAGGAGCATAATGATGATGAGCAACCTAAGACTGAGAAGTCAAAGGAAAGTTCTTCCATCGATGCTGAAGTTCTTAAAGGTATGCAAGCTCAGATCGCATCCCTAGCTCAGAGGGATGAATTGAAGAAGGCAAGCATGACTCGTCCTTATCCACTCGAGTGGGACTCGGTTCAATATCCTCCAAAGTTTAAACCACCTACGTTACATACGTATGATGGTAAAAACTCGCCAAACCAGCATATCTATTACTTCCGGTCTCAGACCGATAACGTTATAGATAACGAAGCTATCATGACCAGAATGTTCATTGGCACCTTGAAGGAGGTAGCATTTGACTGGTTCTAAAGACAAGGCTCTAAATGAGGCTCACATGAATCATATGGAATGAAAACAAGCATTTGCCAAGAATTAAAGTAATTCATCTTCATTGGGGATAATAGAGATTTGAAATTACAAGATCACAATAAAGCATCCAATGAATCACATGAATTAGCAATCACCCAAGAGTTAGAAGTTAGTAAAGTTAGTGGTTAGCTAGTCATGTTAGAGAGTTAGCTAGACATTGAAATGAAAAGAACACAACAATTCATGGTAGAAGAAAATGCAATGGAAATTAAAGCTTGAAGAAAGTAAAGCACAAGAAAGTAAAGCACTAAAATTAGTAAAGATGAGAAGATAGATGGATCAATCCTTGCATTCAAGTTGTCACCACTTCAATTACAAGATCTCACACTCACTCTCTCTCTCTTTGCAGAATTCTAGAAGGAGAAAGAAGATTACAAGAGCACTAAAGGAAGCTAGAGAAAATCCCTACAATTCTCTCAAAAATACAAGCTCTCTCTCCTATCCTCCCCTCTCTCTCGCAGAGACCCTAGGGGTCTATTTATAGGCTCCAGAGGATGAGGCCCTCAAATCTCAGCCGTGGGATTAAACGCTGGCTCAACGGCCAGATTCTTGCCGCGGATCCGCGGCCAGAGCCGCGTTTCCGCGACAGAATCTTGGCCGTTGTGCCAACGATTTCTGTTACCATTCTGTTACGCTCCGTATGCCACGCTGGATCTTCTAGAAGTTGGGGATATTCGTGAACGACTCTAGACCTGGGCTTCTTTTGGGCTTCTTCTTTTGGGCTCCTTAATTAATCCCATTAATTCTTTGAAAATTCTTTGATTATGGGCCTTTATCTCCATTAATGGTGGACCTGAAAAATGAGAGAGAAAAGCAATAAAAACCTTATTTTTATTTACATAAAGCATGATATGGAAGTGAAAAATGATGCAAAAATGAACTCCAATCACACCCCCATACCTAGCTTTTGCTCGTCCCCGAGCAAAAAGAAAAAGAGAAAAAAATCCTAGCTAAATTATTGAACCACTTTCGTAGGTGTCACGATTGCACTGAGCTCGTGCAACAAGCCGTTAAACCTCTAGGTTACCCTAGAGGAGGAGTGTTGTCTCCTGAGGGTTTTCAGCGGATTGCACCCACAAAATCCAAGAAAAAGAAAAGTGTTAGTGAAAAAATTTATGATCCATATTTTTTAAGAATTTTCCTTGATCTATAGGTTTCGGGTTACCCTAAACTTGTCATTCTTTTTATAAGTGTCTATTTAGAGTTTTGTCTTCAACTTAGGTTAAGTTTTTAAGGAATAGAGTGAAGATCAGATTTTGCATCAAACCTAGTATATATACATCTATAAATATGAAGGATTTTTCTTAGACTAAAGTTCATTTATTTACTAATATATACAATTTATTTATTTATTTACACCTCCTTAGCTTCCTTAGGCTTTCTAATTTACCCATGTAACGAGCCTCTTACCGATGACTCCCAAACCAGTCGGTCTTAGGGCACCAGATGAAGATACATCCCTAAGGTTCAAGGACTCGAGTAAACTAAGCCACGAATACTAAGGACTTAACCACCTTTAGGCGTGACTGGCCATGCTTCTTAAGGCACAGCTAACCAGCTTAATTAGTGGCTAAGTAATTATTTTATTTATACTTATTTTTTTATTATTTTTTATTATATATATGTGTAAATAGAATCACTAAGTCTTTGATTAATCCCTTAATATGTTTAATGTATATATCCTAAAGAAAGAATTAAAATCTAGCTATCTTTCTTATCCTTTTTTACTTAACCTAAAAATCCAACAAAACTCCTCTTTTCGACTTAAATTAAGAAATCTTAGTTAACAGTTTCCTTAATCCCTAAAATCAAGTTTGATTCTTTAAAAATGGATCAAAATTTTCTTTTTTTTCTTTTTTTTATTTTTTATATTTTTTATGGTTTTTCTAAAAAGAAAATGTAAAATCTAAAGAAAATGAAAAATCTAAAAAGACAAAATCTAAAAAGAAAAATAAAAATCCTAAAAAGAAAATAAAAATCCTAAAAAGAAAATGAAAATCCTAAGTTAGTATCTACCCCCCATACCTCTCTCATGCATTGTCCTCAATGTATGCAAGATAAAATATGCATGAAATAGGTAAAGGAACAGAATCACCCCCGTCGTCGTTTTGGACCAACGGTGGTGCTGGGTCCAGCCGACTGTGAACGCTGAAGACCGGCCTCAATACGGTCTAATTAGATGATTGCTCTTCCACTTATTTCCTCAGCCGAACTTGTCCCCTAAAAATTTTCTTCATGCCCTGCCAAATTGTGGACATGAATGCACGTGAGTCCGTAGGGGGGTCCTGGTGCCAAAATGCGGGCTCATCTTCCTCCTCTAGACTTTCCTCAGAAGAGGACTCCACTGGCACATCCTCGGGCTAGACACTAGGGGTCCAGACCGCATGTAAGCAACTGTTATAGGCACTAGTGGCCCTCTCGTGTGCGACAAACACTCGGTCATATGTGTCAAATTCAGCGTCTGGTAGGAAAGTCCTACATAGACGTGTAATCAGAATGGCGTGTGAATGTTTAGCACCACAGGTGCGTGAGGAGTTGGCAATGATGGAATGGAAGATGGTCTTGTTGATGCAGACCGTGTACTGCCTAGTCATAAGGTCGTGAATTATTTGCAACACAGGGCGGTTGAAAGAAGTGGTGTGGTCCAGTCCCAGATTATTGCGTTGGATCCATCGTCCAACGCAATGCACATTACGGAAGGTGGTATTGGCCTTGAGCCCTCGGTCTTGTTCGGTGCAGCGGGCCCCCATAATGGACATGTAGTCAATGAGTGGAAGGGGTCGCTGTGTTGTGAGTAACAAGGGACGTGAGTGAGTTCCTCAAGGAGAGGAAGTGTTAAGAAAATGTCACCTAGGGGCATATGAACCGCAAATTGGTATGTGTTGAAATTTACCGATGCATGATCAATAAAAGTGTAAAATAATGACACTAATTCAGGGCAATAAAATGCGTCATTATCGGAATTATCATACACAAGAGAGTACTAATCCCAAGCACGGATCCTATCAATAAAAATGTGCCCATACCCATTGTTATCACTAAATATTTTGGAATAATCTTTTTCAGCAAACAAAGATGGTGCCATGCTAAAATTGTAGAACAACACAAGAGATCGGAAGATTAAAAAGCAAACCACCCCCGGAATACGTGGGGGGAAATCAAATCCGAATTGCAGAGGGCACTGGGCAGAGAATTCAGAAGATCGACCACTGGATCGGCCAATAGCAGGGAACCACGACTGTATCAGACTGTGGCGGCGCACCAACAGAGCCCAGAAGGCTGCGGAATCGCGACTTTTCCAGAGAAAACGCGGCACGCAGGAGAGATCTGTGGAGGGGAAAATTTTGAGGGGCGGCGCTTGAAGAGGTTGTTTCAGATCTGAGATGCGTTTGAGGTTGAGGGGAGAGTCTCAGGGTAGATGAAATTTATAGGGGGCTGAAAGAGTTGAAGTCCCAATATGACCCTAGATTGAGTTGGATATTTACAACCCTAGGTTGATTTAAAAGGGATTCATGAAGAGAGAGAACTCTTTGTGCCACGTAGCACCAAAGTCCAATTTTTTTTGAAATTATTATTTTATAATTTTTTTTGTTTATTTTTATTATTTACAAAAAGAGGTCCCAAAGTGATATGCAGGGAAATCAAGGAAAATGTACAAATGAGATGGTCACATATAGACTGGGTCACAAAGACCCAGTTCATGAATTTCTTGTGACACAAATTCAGTGGTAAAAAATGGCTTCAAGCGTTGACCGTTCACAGTGAATTTATTGCCATTTTTTCAAGAATCTCAATAGCACCGTGTGAGAAGACTTTTTGCACAATGTATGGCCCTGACCACCTGGTTTTCAATTTACCAGGGAAGAGATGGAGTCTTGAGTTGTACAACAGAACCTTTTGTCCTGAGACAAAATTTTTCGGTGAATGGATTTATCATGAAAGAGCTTGGTTCTGTGTTTTGCTATCCGAGCATTGTCATATGCCTCATTTCGTAGCTCTTCTATCTCGGATATTTGCAATTTCCTCAAGGCACCGGCTTTATCAAAATCCAAGTTCAGCTGCTTTATAGCCCACATAGCCCGGTGTTCCAACTCCACAGGCAAGTGGCAAGGTTTTTCAAATACAACTCGATATGGAGACATACCGAGGACAGTCTTGTAAGCGGTCCTGTATGCCCATAAGGCATCAATGAGTTTGATGGACCAATCTTTACCGTTATGTCCAACGGTTTTCTCCAATATGAGTTTTATTTGTCTATTAGTGACTTCCACTTACCCATTAGTCTGAGGATGGTATGCCGTGGATAATTTGTGAGAAATAGAATATTTACGCATTAGGGCTTCAAAAGCCCGATTGCAGAAATGACTCCCATTGTCACTGATTATCGCACGGGGGGCTCCGAAGCGAGAGATGATATTTTCTCGTAAAAACTTGATGACAACTTGGTTGTCATTCGTCCTGGTTGGAACTGCTTCAGCCCATTTTGAAACATAATCTACAGCTACCAAAAAGTATTGGTTGCCATAGGACAGAGGAAAGGATCACATAAAGTCGATGCCCCACAGATCAAAAATTTCGACCTCCAAGATGGGTGTAAGGGGCATCATGTCTTTACGCGTAATTCGACCCGTCATTTGACACCTGTCACATAGCTTGCAGAAAGTATATGCATCCTTAAAGAGAGTGGGCCAGTAAAATCCACTCTGAAGTACTTTCTCAGCAGTTTTTCGTGGACCAAAATGTCCACCGCAAGCTAGCTTGTGACAGAATGTCAAGACACTCTGATGTTCCTCCTCAGGAAGACACCTTCGTATTATCTAGTCAGGACAATATTTGAATAAATACGGTTCATCCCAGAAGAAACATCGCAATTGACTCATGAAACGGTGTTTGTCCTGGCCTGACCAATTAGAAGGTGTTCGCCCGGTTGCAAGGTAATTCGCGATGTCAGCATACCAGGGCTCTCCACACATTATAAAAATGTGTTCGTCAGGGAAATCATCATTTATGGGTATTTTCTCCTTTGGTGCATTGGAGATTCTTGACAAGTGATCAGCTACCACATTCTCAACGCCCTTTTTATCCTTGATTTCCAGATCAAACTCTTGCAAAAGAAGTATCCATCAAATAAGTCTTGCCTTTGCATCGTTCTTTTGCATTAAGTATTTTAGGGCGGAGTGATCGGTGAAAATAGTCGTCCTGGACCCTAGCAGGTATTGGCGAAAATTTTCCAACGCAAATACAACAGCTAAAAATTCCTTTTCAGTAGTTGTATAATTGAGTTGGGCTTCATTCAGTGTTCTGCTAGCATAGTAGATTACGTGTTGCCTAGTATCAATACGCTGTCCTAGAACAGCGCCGATAGCAAAATCCGAGGCATCACACATAATCTCGAAAGGCTTGGTCCAATTAGGTGCAGAAATGATAGGTGCTGAGACAAGTCTACACTTAAGCTCCTCCCAGGCTTGTTGACATTCTTCATCGAATTTAAAGGGTACATCCTTTCCTAAGAGATTTGTCAAAGGTCTAGCAATTTTGCTAAACCCTTGAATAAATCGTCTATAGAAGCCGGCGTGCCCTAAAAATGATCGAATGTCCTTTAAGCATGTTGGCTCAGGGAGCTTCGTTATAACTTCCACTTTAGACTTGTCAACCTCAATTCCTTTATGTGAAATTTCGTGCCCAAGAACGATTCCTTATTTGACCATAAAGTGACACTTTTCCCAGTTAAGTGTCAAGTTTTTCTCCATGCAGCGTTGCAGAACCAACTTAAGATGGTACAAGCATTGTTCAAAGGAATCGCCATAAATTGAAAAATCATCCATGAAAATCTCCAAGAATTTCTCCACCATGTCTGAAAAAAGGCTCAGCATGCAACGTTGAAACGTTGCGGGAGCATTGCATAGGCCGAAGGGCATTCTTCGGTATGCAAATGTTCCAAAGGGACAGGTGAAGGTGGTTTTGTCTTGATCCTCGGGAGATCGGGATTTGATTATATCCTGAATATCCATCCAGGAAACAGTAGTACTCATGTCCCGCTAATCTCTCGAGCATTTGGTCAATAAACGGAAGAGGAAAGTGGTCTTTACGTGTGGCAGTGTTCAACTTTCGGTAATCGATACAAACTCGAATCTTCGTTGGAAGACGTGTTTGTACCAATTCTTTCTTCTCATTTTCTACCACAGTAAATCATGCTTTCTTTGGCACAGTGTGGACTGTACTTACCCATTGGCTATCAGATATGAGATAGATAATCCCATTGTCTAACAACTTCAAGATCTCAGCTCTAACAGCCTCCTGCATGATTGGGTTCAGTCTACGCTGTGGGTCTCATTTTGGCTTAGCATCCTCCGTCAAATGAATCCGGTGTTGAACTATGGAAGGACTAATCCCCTTGATGTCAGCCATGGTCCAACCAATGGCTTCTCGATTTTCTCTTAACACAGTAAGAAGATCCTCTTCTTGTAGCTCCGTGAGATGGGATGCAATGATCACGGGAAAGGCTTCTTTCTCATCCAAGTACTGGTACTTGAGATGGTTGGGAAGAACCTTAAGCTCAGAAGAAGGGACATGATCAATCAATGGTTGTTCTTGGTGTAAGGGAAGAATAGGGGTGGTATTAGTGGCCCATTTCACAGTGGACTCAACAATCTGATCAAGGTTGAAGTCATCAGACTCCAACTCAAATTCTTCTTCGGACTCATACTTAACCTCCACATCATGTTCACTTGTTAAACCTTCTATTAAGTTCACTTCAAAAGAATCATTATCCAAATCCCGAGGTTGTTTTCCCAGGTGGAAAACATTCACCTCTTTTGTCATATCCCCGAAGGTCAGACGCATCGAGCCATTTCTACAGTTGATGATCGCATTTGCGGTGGCTAGGAAAGGTCGTCCGAGAATGACAGGTGTCTGTGCTCTGTGATTATGTACGGGTTGTGTCTCAAGAACAATGAAGTCTACGGGGTAAATGAATTTCCCGACCCGTATTAAAACATCTGTAATCTCCCCCTTGGGAATCTTTACAGAGCGATCAGCCAGTTGTATCGTAACTTTGGTTGGACGGAGGTCGCCTAACCCTACTTGTTGATACACAGAAAAGGGGAGAAGATTGATACTGGCTCCCAAATCAAGTAATGCCCTATTGATAGTAGTCTGTCCTATGATACAAGAGATAGTTGGGCTCCCTGGGTCCTTATACTTTACAGGAATCGGCCCAGTGAGCAACTCGCTAATGTTTAAAGCTAGGAAGACTTTCTTAGGGACATTTGCTTTTCTCTTCTTTGTGCACATTTCCTTTAAAAATTTGGCATATGATGGAACTTGTTGTATGGCATCAAGAAGAGGTACATTGATTTGGACTTGATTGAACATTTCTCTGATCTTCTCCATGTGAGCATTCAACTTTTGATTTGCTATCCTATTTTGAAATGGTACAATAGGCTTGTATGGTTGCTCATCAGTCTTTTCTTTCTCTTTGGATTTGGAAGTAATGGTTGTGAACTGGATGATGGATTGTCTTGAGTTGGTTGCACTGGAACAGGAGGTATTGATTTTGACACTGATTTGGTGGGTTGATTTGAAACCTTATTATCAACCCGCTTCCCGGATCTCAGAATATGAACAGTATTGCATTGACTGGGGTCCATGTCTTCAACTTTATGCAGAGGGAAGTGATTTTTTGGATTGGGCAATGGCTGACTCGGTAGCATTCCTATCTGTCTCTCATTCAAAGAATTAGTCAATTGCCCTATCTGGACTTGTAATTTGTTCATATCCTGGTGGTGATTGGTCATCATTGAAGCTTGGGTTTTGGATAGGGTTTCTATCATTTTTTCCAAATCTGTCATTCTTTTGTCTGGATGATTTGTGGTGGATGTTGCTGATATGTAGGTTGGAAGTTTGTTTGGAAATGTGGTGGATTCTGATATGATTGGAATTGTGGTGGACTCTGATATGAGTGAAAATTTGGTGAATTCTGGTGGAAACTGGGTTGATGTGACTGAGCAGGATATTGATGTGAAAATGGTTGCCTAGGTTGCTCAGGACCAGACTGACTCCAGGAAAAATTTGGATGGTTTCGCCATCCTGGATTGTACGTTTTGGAGTATAGATTGTAGTTGGGTCTGGTGTATACGGCATTCATGTTTTCCTGATACATTTGAGACTGGTAAACAGGACACTCCTCGAACAGATGGTTGATATCATGGCAATAGGTACAACCCGGGTTGATCACAGGTGATGGGTTGACCTGGTTCACAGCAATAGGTTCCCCTGATTCAAGCAGTTCTATCCTCTTCATTAATTATGTTATTTTAGCCTCGGCAGCTATGGAGGATTCTATCGAATGCATACCGGTTCTAGAAGTGGTGGGAGTGGGTTTTTTTGGGCATGATTCCCACTGAATTATTTTTTCAGCTAAGGCTTCAAAGAGATCCCACCCCTGATTCTCATCTTTCTTTAAAAATTCTCCTTGGCACATGGTTTCAAGGAGTGTCTTTGTTTGGTAATCAAGTCCGTCATAGAGAATTTGGCACTGCCGCCACTTCTCTATGCCGTGATGAGGACATAGGGCTAGTAAGTCTTTGAAGCGTTCGAAATATTTCCAGAATGGTTCATTGGATTCCTGCTTGAATTGCATAATGTTCTTTCTCATGAGGGCTGTTTGTGAATGGGATAAAACTTTTAAGAAAGACTTTTATAAAATTATCCCATGAAGAAATCGAACTGGCGGGAAGATTGTAAAGCCATTTCTTAGCTATATCTTTCAGCGCGAAGGGTATGAACCTTAGTCTAACAGCGTCCTCAGTTAATTGGGAAATTCTCATTATCACACATACTTCTTCAAACTCACGAATGAAGAAATATGCATCCTTGGACTCTAGGCCATGAAATCGTGGGAGTGTACTTATAAATTGTGGCTTCAGCTCAAAATTATTTCCATTGGTTACAGGGAGAAGAATGCATGATGGAAGTGAAGTGCGAATGGGGTAGAACTTGTCTTGAAGCGAAGTGTTGTTTGCCATAATTGGGATTGTGTCAGATGGTGGTGTTTGTGCAAGTGTAGAAATCCTAACAAGTCTTGCAGAATTTGGATCCCGGTACCACTCTTGCATACACAATCACAGACAACGTTCACCGATCACACAAGCGAAAGAAAATGAAAATAACAAACAAGAAAAGAAAAATCAATCACAAGCTATCTAGGATACCTGGAACTAGACGACTCCTAACTGTTCGATGAACCAAAGAAGGTTATTGCTCGAGTCAGACCACAGCTAATCAGCCAGGTAGGGGCAAAATACGGTGGGAGGTATCCGTGCGTAAGCAACGGGCCTTAATTACGCCAAACCACGGTATCTTCGAGGCGTAACCTCTTAATCCCCAACCTTAGACACTGATTTGACTGGAGTATGAATCAAAAATAATTTCCAACTTCAGCTGATCTCCTACTGAGTCCGGATGTCCCTAGGGCCAACATCTATCAGATTTTATTAAAAAGCTTGGGATTGTGAGTGCTTGGATGATGATTTTTGGGCCAAGGAAAGGGTGATAAAATCCCACCTTATCTTGTTTATTGGGTGATGCCCTTAAGATCAATTTTGTGCAAGTGTACAATATATGCAAACAAGGTTCACTCAAAGCGATGTAAATCAACCAAGAAGTGAGTCCTATTCTAAATGCAATGCGAACGTACCTTGCTCCAGCACTCTTCAACAGTAAAGTAAATGAATTGAAAAGACACGTGCCTAAAAATGCAAACGTCTAATCAATTTTTAAACTTTTCAACAAATATTTTACTGTTGATTATTAGCAGGATCCTGGTGAGGGCATACAAGAAATAAGATTTGCAGCAGCTGTATTTTTTGTAGAGCAAGCAACCCTGCACAAAACCAGTTAGTAGTCAACTCCTCTTTGCCGCGGATCCGCGGCTTTGGCTGAGAAAACGCGGCAAATCAGAGGGTACTTGATCTCTGCTTTCTTGAGCAGAGGCCCAAGACCACTTATATGTTACTGCAGTGCATTGTTTCCTGTTTCTTTAACCTATAACCTGCAACAGAGAAGAAAATTCGTTTAGTTCTTCACTCAAATGAAAACCGTTGCTCTTCCCCGGCAACGACGCCAAAAATTTTGATCGGAAGGTAGGAGTGTACTAATATTCAGAGAGAGATGGTTTAGAATCAACCTTCGATGCTCTTATGTGATGCTCAAAAACTCCAAAATGTATTCACAATTTTTATTTACTCCTTCCGAATCACCGTAGTAGTATAAGTTATTACGGGTCGATCCTCAGGGAGAGCTCGCGATGGAAGCTTTACGATTTCGAAATTTGAAGAAAGAAAATGAGAGTTCTTCTATGTTCAACAAAAACAAAATGACATGAAAAGAAAGGAAAAATTCGTTGTGGATTTTGTTGCATGAAAGGAAAAGGATGGAAAGGAAAGTGAAAAGAACTTGGAAAACTTTACTAGCTTGGAAAGAAAACTTGAGAAAGAAAACCTTGAAAAGACTTTAGATAGAAAAGACCATGACTAGCTAACCCTTCTAATTTACTAACTTACTAATCTCATAGGGTGATGCATGCCTCATGTTGATTCATCAGCAAAGGTTTGTCTTGCTTGTTTGGTCAAATACTTTCCCACTTGGAGGATGAGTGATCTTCTCGGCTTGTCTTGTAACCTCATTGATTCATCGGCTCCTGAGATAGATTTTCAATGGTGGAATCAAGGAGTGTCACTCAAGGGAATGCTAAGGAAGAAGATACAAGATTCATTAGTCATTGAAAGCCATACTCGAATTAGCATTGAAGTAAGAAAATTGTACAACAAATAGCATAGTTAGGTGCTCCATCTCCATATTCCATCAAGGCACTTGTTCTAAAGACAAGGCTCTAAATGAGGCTCACATGAATCATATGAAATGAAAACAAGCATTTGCCAAGAATTAAAGTAATTCATCTTCATTGGGGATAATAGAGATTTGAAATTACAAGATCACAATAAAGCATCCAATGAATCACATGAATTAGCAATCACCCAAGAGTTAGAAGTTAGTAAAGTTAGTGATTAGCTAGTCATGTTAGAGAGTTAGCTAGACATTGAAATGAAAAGAACACAACAATTCATGGTAGAGGAAAATGCAATGGAAATTAAAGCTTGAAGAAAGTAAAGCACAAGAAAGTAAAGCACTAGAATTAGTAAAGATGAGAAGATAGATGGATCAATCCTTGCATTCAAGTTATCACCACTTCAATTACAAGATCTCACACTCACTCTCTCTCTCTCTCTTTGCAGAATTCTAGAAGGAGAAAGAAGATTACAAGAGCACTAAAGGAAGCTAGAGAAAATCCCTACAATTCTCTTAAAAATACAAGCTCTTCTCTCGTATCCTCCCTCTCTCTCGCAGAGACCCTAGGGGTCTATTTATAGGCTCCAGAGGATGAGGCCCTCAAATCTCAGCCGTGGGATTAAACGCTGGCTCAACGGCCAGATTCTTGCCGCGGATCCGCGGCCAGAGCCGCGTTTCCGCGGCAGAATCTTGGCCGTTGCGCCAACGATTTCAGTTGCCATTCTGTTATGTTCTGTTTGCCACGCTGGATCTTCTAGAAAGTTGAGGATATTCGTGGACAACTCCAGACCTGGGCTTCTTTTGGGCTTCTTCTTTTGGGCTCCTTAATTAATCCCATTAATTCTTTGAAAATTCTTTGATTATGGGCTTTTATCTCCATTAATGGTGACCTGAGAAATGAGAGAGAAAAAGCAATAAAAACCTTATTTTTATTTACATAAAGCATGATATGGAAGTGGAAAATGATGCAAAAATGAACTCCAATCACCCATTCCAGCTCCAATCCCAACCTCGGGAAAGAGAAGCAGAAAGAAGTTCGGTTTGACCTTGTCCAGAAGAAACCTTCAGGCCCGGGACTTAACGTCCTTTTTCGCTTTGACATACTGGCCCAGTTGGCTAATATCCCAGCTCGTATCACCATACATGAGCTGCTTCGCCACTCGAAAGAGACAAGAGAGGCACTCAGGGATGCACTGGCTAATTCAGAATCATTTCTGACACATATGTCAGAAATTCCTAGAGATGACACTCAACCCTCGTGTTCTGATTGTCATCATGTATAGTCGAAAGTACCTGTTATTACTTTCACAGCTGAGGACATGCTCCTCAAGGATAACAAACACGATCGACCTTTGTACTATACTGGATACATCGGCTCGACGTGCATTGAAAGAGTACAGGTTGATCCAGGGTCCGCACTCAGCATTATTCCCAAAAGACTCCTCTACTTCTTTGGCATACCGCTGTATCAGTTGTCTGCAATCACTACTACGATATATGGTTTTAACGCAGTAGTCACCCACTTGGAAAGATTCGACTCCGTTGCTGAATCAGAAACATGAAATCAGAAGTAACGTGTTACGTCATTGACGCTGACACGTCATACAACTTGTTGCTAGGATGACCTTGGATCCATGCTAACTGGATCGTACCTTCTACCCTGCACCAACGCTTCAAGTACGTGAAAGATGACGCAATGGTACGAACGGTGTTCACTGAGAAACAACCATTTAAGAGGATGAAAAATTACTTTACTGATGCTCTCCTATATCAGGAAATTGGTAAAACATCAAAAGAACCGTTGCCTGACAATGACGACAGTGGCAACGAGACAGATTCAGAGTCTGAAGGAGACACGCCAACTACTTTGGTCGGTGAACCAATTGTAGCATGTTTCAATAAGCCTCAATGTAATAATCCCTCTGAGGATGATGATGAATGGGTGATTAATGACAATGTTACCTTTGATTATCCTGCGAGTGTCCAATTGTTTGAATCTGTCGCCAATAACTCTCTACAAATGCCCTTGCATAAGCCAGGCATACCAAGTATCTGTGGAATGTGCGAAAGGGTCCATCTTCGTGGTCCCTCCATCCAAAAGGCGTCAATCATCGATAGTATTCAATAGAGCTCGACTACAAAGGTCTACGGTCACAGATTCGAGTTCAGACTCAGAACCCCCGTAATTTTTCCTTTATGCACGATCAGCATAGCATATGATGAGAAAATGGGTTACAGCCTGCAGCGTGGGAGTGGCCTGAATTTTAGAAAAGGACGACGTGGTTGTCTACGTATTTCGTCCCGAAAGGGAAACCGACAAATTACTATAATAAAACACGCAGGGGGTTGGGATATGTCACACCTCCACCTTCTATATCGTTTCGATCCGAAGACAACAAACCGATCCCATCACGCTCTGCCTCTTCCTCTGAGTGGGAGTCAGATGTTAGTGTGGGAATGCTTTTCAAGAATCTCTCCATCAATACGGCTTCGATCGGTCAATTGGAGCATGAGGAGGCTATCAAAACATTTGATGTTGAACCATGGGCTCAGCAACTGAATTTTCAGTGGAAAAGCGATTCGAACAATGCGAACCACCTACTGAAGACAAGGTGATTCAGGTTAATTTGGGTAGTCAAGATCACCCTAAACCCATCTCTATAAGTGAGAGTCTATCACTTACAGAGAGAGAAGAATTGATAACACTTGTACGAGAGTATATTGATGTCTTTGTATGAAATTATGAAGATATGCCCAGACTTGATCCGCAAGTAGTCATGCATCAATTGAACATTAAGCCCGACATCAAGCCAGTGAAACAACAACAACGATGCTTTCACCTTGATATCATGGAGGCTATTGAAGTTGAAGTTCATAAACTCATCACATGTGGTTTCATACGGGAAGAGCAACACCCGGATTGGGTTGCCAACATTGTCCCCGTTCTTAAAAAGATGGAAAAATCTGGGTTTGTATCGATTACCGTGATCTCAACGCCACCTATCCTAAAGATGAGTTTCCATTGCCCATCACTGATGTCATGAATTACAATACCTGTGGATTCGAGAGAATGTCTTTAATGGACGGCTTTTCAGGGTATAATCAAATCAAGATGTACCCAGGGGATGAGAAGCATACTTCATTCCGGACACTGTTAGGGGTATACTGCTATACTGTAATGCCCTTCGGCTTAAAAAACGTGGGAGCAACTTATCAACGTGCAATGAGTACAATTTTTTGCGCCACCTCCGAAAAACAATAGAATACTATGTCGACGACATTGCTGTCAAAAGTCACCATAAGAATGATCACCTTCATGATCTAAGAACAATGTTCGATATAATGCGAGCCCATCAGCTGAAAATGAATCTAACAAAATCCTTCTTGGGGGTTTCAAGTGGCAAGTTCTTGGGATTCATTGTTACATCAAAAGGAATTCATCTCGACCTAGACAAGGTCAAAGCTATTCAGAGCATGCATCCACCTAAGAATCTCAAAGAGCTTAGGGGTCTGTAAGGTAGACTAGCCTATATCAGAAGATTCATCGCAAATCTTTCAGGCCGTTCACCCGGCTCATGAAAAGGGTGTCTCTTTTGTATGGGATAAAACCTGTCAAGAAGCTTTCGAGGATATCAAAAGATACCTCACTAAACCCTCAGTCTTAGTGGCTCCCACATCAGAAAAATCATTCTTTCTTTATGTGAAAGCTATGAACCATTCTCTTGGTGCTCTGCTTGCTCAAAAGATGATGACGGCCACGAACATGCCATTTATTATCTGAGCAGGACTCTGATAGGGGCTGAATCTCGCTATAACCCTATTGAGAAGGAATGCTTAGCTATTGTCTTTTCTATTCAAAAGACGCGACATTACTTGGTTGGTCAAACCATATATGTCATTTCCAGAGTTAATCCTTTGCGTCTCCTCATGACGAAACCAGGATCACTGAATTCAAAATTAGCTAAGTGGGCCATCCTTCTGTCTCAGTATGACATACTCTTTGTTCCTCAGAAGGCAGTTAAAGGCCAGGCGCTTGCAAACTTCCTAGCTGCTCATCCAGTTCCGGAAAGCTCAAAACTTCATGAAGATATCTCAGATGAGATTTTTGAATCTAATATGATTTTAGAGGACGAAGTGTGGCAAATGTTCTTTGATGGAGCATCAAGAATAGGCCCTAAAGGCAAGATCAATGCTGGTGTGGGGGTTGTATTTATCTCACCACAAAACCATGTCCTTCCTAGGGCGTTTTCATTGACAGAACCATGTTCCAATAATGTGGCAGAATATAATAATCTACTCATTGCCCTTCAGCTCGCCCATGAAATGTGGGCACGTTACCTCGAAGCTTATGATGATTCAAAATTGATTATTAATCAGGTTAAAGGAGAATATGAGGTCCTCCACGGAGATTTGGTACCTTATTATCATGCAGTCATCAAAATGGCTAATTTATTTGATAGCTTTTATATCGGTCATGTGACCCGATCCCAAAATACTAAGGCCGACGATCTGGCTGCACTAGCAGCTACATTGGCCTTATCGATCGACACAACGTATCATCTTACAGTGGCTACTCGACACCTTGTTTATCCTAAACATATATTGAAAACCAAGGAGGTCCATATCACCTCAATGGATTTCGAACCAAAAGATTGGCGATTTCCCCTTATTGACTATGCTTTGCATAATATATTGCCGGACGACCCTAAAGAAGCGGCATCTATCAGACGAAGGTCCCTCCATTTCTACTATGATCCGATAGTAAAGAGACTCTACCGTCACTCATATGACGATATCCTTCTCTGTTGCCTCTATAATTCGAGCACAAGAAGTGCTTCAACAGACGAACGATGGAATATGTGGAGCTCATCAACTAGGTCCGAAGCTCAAGGATCGATTGCACAAGCTTGGATACTATTGGCCAACCATGATAGCCGACGCTATCAAATATGCGCAAAAATGTAAAGCCTGTCAAGTCCATGCAGACTTTATATATCAGCCTCCGGAGTTGCTCCATCCGACTGTTGCTTCATGATCGTTCGAAGCATGGGGAATCGATGTCATAGGGCCTATTAGCCCATCATCAACAAAAGGCCATCGGTTTATCCTAGCAATAACCGATTATTTATCAAAGTGGGCAGAGGCGTTCCACTTATTGAAGTTAAAACTTCCAACGTGGTCAACTTTATTAAACACCATGTCATTCATCGATTTGGTATCCCTAGGCAGATTATCCATGATAATGGCCCTAAATTTATAAGCCAGGTATTCTATCGGTTCTATGATAAGTACCGGATCAGAATGTGGCATCAACCGCTTATAACCCTGCCGCTAATGGCTTGGCAGAAGCATTCAACAAGACAATTATCAAGCTACTCAAAAAATTCATTTCATCAAATAAGCGAGGCTGGAATGACAAGCTTGGTGAATGTCCTTGGGCCTACCGAACCACCGTTCGGACCCGACAGGCAATACATCTTTTTCTCTGGTATACGGGTGCGAAATAGTCATACCATTAGAAATTCAGATGCCATCATTATCAGTCACCTTAATGGCCAGAATGACAAAGGAAAGCAATGATCGGTTACGTCTTCAAGAACTCGAAGCCCTAGATGAGAAACGACTACAAGCTCAACAATATATTGAGTTGTATCAATCTCGAATCTCGAAGGCCTTCAATAAGAAGGTTAAGCAAAAGGTTTTTCAGAAAGGAGAATTGGTTTTAGCCGTCAGACGACCAATGATCATGACGCATAAAATCAAAGGCAAATTTTAACTCAAATGGGAAGGACCGTTCGTGATAGAAACAGTCTACTCAAATGGAGCAAATCGCCTTATGAACCCAGACGGTGACATGCTCATGATGCCGATCAATGGCAAGTTCTTGAAGAAATATTATCCTTGATAGGATCCTTCTTGTGATCAGATTAACATTACACCTCTGATCAGGACTTTCAGATCCAAGATATTTAGAAAGAGCGCTCCTTTCTTTCTCTAACGGGATCATATTGCCATAAACCAGTGTCGAGCCGATCGAACACCGGTGACATTGAAGAAGAAGCAAGGTGTCAAATTATTTTAGCCTTGTCATTTTTCTCTAGATATGTACCTATCTTCAACTTAGAATAATAGGTCATATTTTGAAGTCAGGCATGCCTAAGCAACAGTTCCAGGCGTTCTTTGCAATCAGAAAGATGGTTTATTTAGCCTGACTTTTCTATATACAATGGTGGCATACCTCCCTGCTCCTGTTCGATCGATCAAAACTCGACTCAATGACAAAAGGTCCTACCAATCAAATGAGTTTACCTCCTGGCTTATCAAGTCAAATTCATTGAAAAAGGTTCGTGAAGCACCCTTTTGCAGAACCTTTCCACTGTTTTCACGTTTATATCAAAACATGAACCCTTTCAACATGGCGACAAGATAAAGATCGACAGAGCCTTCACGAGGAAGGATAGTCTCTAGATAAAGATCTCATGAAATTCGTGTCCATTCCTTTAATCCCCAACTCACCTATGGAATGAAAACCCAGGGAAGCATTATGTTACTCGAAGTAACAAAATGGTCCAACGCCTCTAACGGCCAAGGATAGAGGAAAATGTTGGCTCTTAAGCCCAACATAAGTCCTCGATAACTCATCATGCTGAGGGAAATAGCATGGCTAGCCCAACTCAAACGGTAGTTGGTAAAAGCATATCAAAGCCGTTGACAACTGAGGATTTGCTAAAAATCCTAAGTGACCTGATCCCACTTGATTTCCTCTCCAAAATCACTTACCCGTCTATGGAATGGTAGGACCACATAAGAAGATATTCATTTCCTTGGCAAAATGATGAGTCAAACCTATCATGTTAACATTAAACCTCTGATAGTATGACTCTAACATATTCCTCGGCAAATAAACCCAACATCCCTGCGAATCTGGTCAACATCCCCAGTGATTTAAAATTCACTTATCATTCTCTTCAGTAGAATGACAAGATTCACTCAAAATTGTTGTTATGTTCAAACACCTCTAACAGTAACAAAATTCTTGTCACGTTAACATTACACCTCTGACAGGCTGTTTTACAAATCTCGTTCTAAATCCCCACGGAGTTCTTTGACATATAATCTTTCATGAGATTCATATTTCTTAGCTCCCGAGCGAGTCTCTAGTAGACTCTCTTCAAAGTCTATTATTTCCCTCTCAGTTCCCAATGGACTTTCTTGGTTGTCACGTTAACAATATACCTCTGACAATTTCTTTCAAATAATATCCAATGGAGATATCAATTTTTCATGAAATTTACGATCAAGTCTTATTTCCCCGATGAGATTATTTCTTTTACCGTTATGTCCAGCTTGTCACCTCTGAACGGTAGAAATCCTGAGCTTGGTAGTTTCAATCGGTTATGTTCATATTAGCTCTGAACCGACAAGAACCAAGTCTCATCTTTCAGTCCAGTAGGGACATCCCTTTGCCGTTATGTCTATTTCGCCACCTCTGAACGACAGGGCTCTGAGTTTAGCAACTTCCAATCGTTTATGTCCATATTACCTCTAAACCGACGAATGCCTAGATTTCTCCTTGTATGGTACTCTAACTGTCATGTCCAGTCAACCACCTCTAAACGGATGAGTCCATAACTTTGTTCTCCTATCCTCTATCAAGGCCGAGAGTTCTTGTTGTTATGTTAACACTAAACTTCTAAACAGCGGATTGCACATCTGAGATCCCTTAGTTGGTTATGTCAAGTCAATCACCTCTGAACCAATAGGATCCAAATCCAATCTATCTTTGTAGTCCCTTGTGGACTAGCTGCCAAGTTAATACGACTACCTCTGTAGCGGATTCGAAGTTTAGTGTGTCTTAGTCTATCATGTCCAGTTTACTACCTCTGAATAGACGGGTCCCTAAAATCAGATTCACCTCCATTTTGTCATCATGTCCAGGTCATCACCTCTGAATGGCAAAATTTCGATTAATCATAGCTAGTTTGTCATCTTTAACTGACAAATTCTAGACTCCATTCTGGTGTATAATCCATCACGAACAATTCATAAATCTGATAGTCTTTAATCTGTTATGTTAATGTTTACCTCTGAACAGTAAAGATCATCAAATTCACTTTGTCCCATTTTATCCCAACAAGGTTTGAATCGTGTCATTTCTTATTTGTGATAATCCATCAAATGACTAATTCTATCATGTTCAGTTTATCACCTCTGAATAGATTAGTCCTTTTTTGAGGGTTATAATATAACTTAAGATTATTACAAACTTAGAAGATAAAACAAGTTGAAAATACAACAGAGGAGTCAAAAAAATTACTTTTTATTTATTCAAAAAGGGGATACATGGATTACAAGTTATGAGAGTGCTTCGTAGGACTTGATCCGTTCTTCAAGAATGGCCAGCCTGTTCTTCCTCTCCTCAGTAGCTCTGATGAATGCCTGTGATCTCAACTCGGCCTCATTAAAGTTCGCTACTTGGGACAAACGAGCTTCAATTTTGGCCAAAGTTGCTCTCTGTGTTATCCCTTACTGCAAGACTTCGTCATTTTGAGCTCTGAGCTGCTCCAACCGAACCATCTCCTCTAGATGCACCAGTTCAGCCGTGGACAAAAGAAGATTACCCTTCTTGATCATTTCCTTGGCCTTCTTAATTTTATCCTCAGCATCAAGAAGAGCGCTACTGGAAGGTCAATGGCATCTTCAATCTCTACTTTTCTTGTTTCTAAGGATTTTAAGTCTGAAGATATTGCTTCGGCTGCTTCCTATGCTGTGAGGTGGGCCTCACGCATTTGAGTAATGAGGCGTTCAAGCTCTTCATTAGCGGAGGAATCCAGGTCTGAACTACTGAGATGGCGCCATTCTTCTTCAACCTTCTCAAGCCTTTCTACCAGAAGCTCTAATGCGGCAGCCTGGTCATCTCCCTCAAAATCTCAAATGCTTTTGATATTTCGAGAGAGGACCACCTTTAAAGCAGAAAATGATGTGGTTGAGCCCTTCAAGACCAAAGCAACAGATCGCTTTGGCTTTTGTAAAAGCTATCAATCATCTTGGTCACAAATTCTTTCTCGATTTCAACTACTCCCGGTGAACGAGTGGCCCCTCAAGACAAAGCTTCCACTGGTTTCACTATCATAATGGTAGAGGAAATGGTAGAAGCACTGGCTGGAGAAAGATGAGGGATCACCAGTGATCTAAGAGGAGTCTTCATTAAAACCAGTACACCAGCCACGATGGAAGTAGAGCTAGTAACTATTTCAGGAAGAACTGGCTCAACAACTAGTGTTAGAGACGTAGGACTGGTAATTATCCTCAGCCCAGTGGTTGTCAGGGTAGGCAGCATCAAAGAAGCTACTGGCATCTCACCTACCGATTCAGCTGGGAGTGAGACTAGTTCTGTAGCCACCATCTCCTCAGCCTCTTTAACTCCACCGGCAGGCTCAGGCTGATAAGACAGCATGACGTGATACAAGACATCCAACTTGACAACGTCCGTTGCAGCTGAAGTACTGGCCTCACCCCTGATTCCCTCAGGAAGATCAGCTGGTCCCCTTGAAGTCGATGCACCCAAAGGCGGAACACCTGTAAAAAGACTTTGTTGAAACAAGACATAATGAATATCAGGGGAGAATTGCTTACAAGAGATCAAAGTATTACTAAGAGGCGATACCGCCTCAACCGCCTCAGCAACAGTCTCTCTCAGGACTCCCTCGATGGCAGCGTTAATTCCGCTGGGCTCCATAGAAGAGACTTTGGCAGTTGCGGGAGGGACGTCCGACTCACCTTCGCTCGCCGAGGCCTCTGTGGTCCATCCTATAGAGTTTGAAGCCATTGGACTCTCTTTCGAGGTCCCAGCACCCGAAGGACCGACGTCAGCCGCGTCACCTCCGGAATCTTCTGAGATGACGAAGTAGCTAGCCTCTTCACCTTCCTTATAAGTAAACAGAGGATCATAATAATCCCCCTGTTCTCTTGCAACCTCGGTTCTTGGTTCTCGTGCAGTCTCGGTTCCTGAATCATAGGATAAACGAATGAGCTATATAAAATATATAAGTACATGTCGCAAAAATGAAACTGGTCTTACCCAGGCCGGGAATAGCTTTATCAGTCATTTGCCTCTACGCTGAGTTTAATAACTAACGGGGCAGGAGGAGGAGGCACTGCAGCTGATTCACCCTCTGCAATAACATGAGAGTATAGCGACGAGGCTTCTTTACCACCCTCTTCCTGTGGGATCCACCATGCCGCTTCGCTTAAAGTGGACGTCGGGATCTTCTTCCTCCACCTCTTCCACCTCCACGTCTTCCATCGGAGCCGTGCCTACCCCGCTAGGAACATCTGCTAGAACCTCAGCGCCTGTAACTCCTTCAAAGCAGGGACTTTCAGCGTTTGAAGCTTCCCTATCGGCGGTAGCGACGAACTCTGGGAGGCCTGGCACCCGGTCCCTTTTGCCCTCACACTTCTCGGTGACTTTCTGCTTCAGCTGCTGAGAGATCAACTTCACGCCAAAAGAGTTAACAGAAAATTCGGTTGGCGTGGAGTTTGAAGTTCTGTACCATTAGCAAAACCCCAAAGTCATCAGTAGGTTTGGGGTCCTCAACGACATGCATAACCGTGCCTCGGTACAACCCGCAATGAAATAACGCCAAGCGCGGGTATCTCAATTAGGCTCCCCATGAAAGCCAGACTAGTGTTCGAATTACCAACATAGAGTTGGTCATACCCGAACTGACGTGCAAATCGACTGGGATATAAATCTCCAAATAGCAGGTATCCCCGCTCTTGTACACCAAATGAGATGGCCGGATGCTAACCAGCCAATCGAAGATTCCCCGGCTCAGCGACGTCTTCCCATCTCCCACATCCTTGAATTCCTCGCCATAGCCCGCATCACGAATATAGGGGAAGCACCAGAAGAGACTATAAACGTCGTACCGACACAACAGCTTGCGGACCGCGGCCACATAAGTCCGTGACCATGAAGATCCCTCAAATCGGCGGAGAAGCGCCATTCACACACCCTCTGGAGGCTCTTCACTAGTCTGGATAATAGCTGGGCAGTGAAGAGCGAACCATGTCATCAAGTAGGTATATGGCAAGCCGATTCTGGGGTTTGGTCCATCACGGGGCAAGATGGTGCCCTTCCCCCTTTTCATCGTTGGTGGCCTGCAGAAAGCCTCCATCAATGCACGAAGACCCTGCTGGATACAACACACCATCGCCTGAAGAAGCCCCAAAGAGCGACCATGTACCAGATGAACAGCCGACAGTAAGATAGTGGGAAGGACGACATCGTTGGAGGGAGATGGCACCACACATCTCTTCAACCAAATCGATAAAAACCCCGCCAAAAGCGCCTTCCGGGACGACGAGCCTGATGATGAAAGCTTCTGAGAATGTTACCCTTCTCATAGATGCCATCATCCTCTTCCAGAACAATATCTCCCTGGGCATGCTCATTCATCCTCCGGAAGATATCTTCGTCCGCAATCCCGTAGTGAGCAGCTTCGGGGGCATCTTCTAGATTGGGGAACAGATAATTCTCCCAGCTTTTTGAACTATTCGAAGCTCTCTTATGGTTCCCATGCATACTCGAGCAGATGTAAAAATGGCATACAGTTCTCGGTAAGTCTCGAACAAGGCAGGCTCCTGTTTCTCCAGAAGTGCCAATTTCGCCTCGCATTGGAAGTATTTTTCGTAGGGAGAGACCCAAGTGGCAAAGCAGAGATTTCCTATATCTCATGCAAGGCCTTGCCCAGTTCGCCTACAGGAGTAAAGAAAGTCCCTATAGCCGGGCAGTATAATTCAAAGATGGCGTAGAAGTTCGCTACGCTCATCTGAATGCCATAGCAGGTTGCTCTGACAGCCTCATAAAGTCCCAATCTCCTTAAATCCTTTTCAAAATGGGCTAAGACGTATAGGGTCAAGTCCCTCCACCAGGCCTTGGAGGATGAATCCAGCCTGGAGTCCTGAAATTGGTCGCCGGATAGTTCCCATGGACTCTAAAGAACTGATTTCCAAAAGTTTGAGCCATAGACGGATTTTCCCCCACCGGAATGTCTTGGAGAACGTTCCCAGGGTGAAGACCCAATATGCAGAAAGGGGGACCTGCCTTTGAATAGCCAAGGGAGGCAGCTATCAAGATACCAGATCGGGGAGGAACAAGCACTCGAAAATGTGTATTTTTGTAAAATCAGTGAAAAGCGTGTGTGTGCTAATGTTCCTTCAATATTTCCGTTATAGCATTGGCTCAACGGGTCGAATCCACAGGGACGGGAGGTGATAGAAGTATTAACAGTTCTTATTCACGTGTTATATTAACAAGTCTTCTTTATTAAAAGAATAAGAAAAAGAAAAAGAAAAGAAAAGAAAATAAATTCAGAAGTGATAGGTGAGAAGGCGATGAAACGGCGATGTGAAAATAAAATAAGAAGTGAATTTGAAAACAAAAAGAAGATGAAATAAAGGTGAACTAAGAGGATAGTAAAAACAACGATAGAAAAAATGATAAAAGATTTTGAATTGGTTTTAAAATAAAGTAAAAGAAAACTCATGGCTGCTAACTACTAATTGCTCTACTAACCATGCTAACCTATTAGTGATAGTTGCCTCACATGGATCCTTAACCATCACTAGTCCTTGTCTTCAAGAGACGATACAAAGCATGACTCATAAGATTGTTCTTCTACATTCAAACAACACATCCATACCACACAACAAGTTGCAAGCTATTATTAAATCATTAAACCGGTTAGAGGTGAGCATGAAATAAAGAAGACATTGTAAGTTAGCAAGTTAGTAGGTTAAATGTTATAAATATTAGAATGTTAGAATCCATCATCATGAGCCATCAATGGCTCTTGCACGAGCAAGGCCTTGTAGAGGCTATTAGATTCATGTGGATTATCAAGTAAGGGGTTAGATGGTTAGTGGTTAGTAGTTAGATTGCCATGAGAAGAAAAGTTAGCTAAACTGTTGCCCAAAGGCCCATCACTCTAGTTTTGATGATGATCAACTCATGTAGTTATAGTACTAATGATCTTGTTTTATTTAGTCTCAGATTTATGATCAAGATCTTAGTTGGTGTTTAGCTTCAACAAAGGATCAAAGTCAAGTTTGGAGCTAGCACGGCTTGATTAAAGAGCTTATGCATCAAGACCACATCAAGTACTCAAGAGGAGTCTAGCTCGTTGGATCAAGTTTGGACCAAGTCAAGAAGAGAAGAAGACTTCAAGTGAAGACCTTCATGATCAAGACTTGTGTCTAGGTTTGTTTTATAAGATTTTGTTTTTAGATAAAAATGTAAAGTATAGAATAGTTGGTGGATTGCTCAAGTATACTATACACACACACACTCTTGTTTTAGATGAGTTTTCATAAAAGAATTTTCATTTTAGAAAAGACTTTCATTTTGACAAAATACCGGTTGGTTTTTGGAATTTCTTATATACATGTTTTTAATCAAAACCATGTTAATGCTTATTGTCAAAAACATAGATATTTCATCATGTATGTGTAGTGGATCATATCTATACACTCAATGCTTTAACAATGTTTAACATATCTTGTTTTTTTAATTGGAGAAGTTTTGGAAAAACCAATTTGGAAAAATACAGTTTTTATTTTGAGCCAAATTTTCTAAGTTACAAAAATAGTTCAAATTGTTTGTAACATGTCTTGATTTTACTCAAATATGTTGTTTATCAAAGTATAATACTGAAACTATTTTTGTAGATTTTGTGAATTTATGGGATTTTATTTTAAATTAAAAACCCAGTTTTAAATCCCTTATTTTGGCCTACCAGGCTCTGGCGGTCGACCGACCGATCGACCGGACCAGGAGCCGGTCGACCGGAACGGTCGACCGACGTGCACAGACGTGCACAGGATGGGCCGGTCGACCGGCAGAGAGTAGCTGCTCAGCTCTCTGTATCCTTGCCACGGTCGACCGGACCGGTCGACCGCTAGCTCAACGGTCAGAAATCTGACCGTTGGCCGGTCGACCGGCAGGCCAACCTGGCTCCCAACGGCTAGTTTTTTGAGCCCTATAAATTGGGGCTTTTGGGGGCTGTTTTAGCTAAGATTTTGAGAAGAGTTTTGGGCTAGTTTTGCATACCCATTTCAGTGGTATATCCACATGTTTTAGAGCTTCATTTCCAAATCAAAAGAGTGTTTATCAAGAGTGTCTTAAAAGTGATTTTCTTGAGTTTTCCTCCACCATTTCAATCCTAGTTTTCTCACACAACACTTGAGCTATCCATTGCTATATCTACCTATAGGGTTATTTGTTGTAAGAGGATTTTAGGTGATCAAAGTGTTGTGATCACCAAAGTTCTACTTTGTATTTGAGGAGGCGGACTTGCGGGTTCGCGGTGTTTTGGGTTCTTGTGTGAACTCAGTGTTTGAGGTGCGGCCTCGGCGAGCTAGTGGGCTTGCGGTGTGTTCTTGCGGGAACGAGTGAAGGGACTAGAGAGTCCAAAGAGCTTGAAGGTGTTACGGCGCCAAGTGATCCGGTGGGATCGATTTTAGTGAAAATCCTTCATAGTGTTGAAGGCGGGGACGTAGAGCAAGTGTGCTCGAACCTCGAAACAAATCTCCCGTGTTTGCGATTGCTCTCTCTATCTCTTACTTGTCTTTATATCTTGCATGCTATTATTGTCTTTATCTTTATATGCTTGATATATTGTGTGCTTATCTGTATATGCTTGGGGATTATTTGCTAACACTTGTATTCAACCAAGAGAGCTAACGCGGCACCTCAACTCTTATTTAGAGGAATCTTGAGGAGTTAGTCCAGAGCCCTTCATGGGGAATCCGGCTACACTCTTGTGTTATACGTGGTGTTTAGTTTAAGAAGTTTTAGTTTGCATCATATAAGTTTTAATTCCGTATTAATTGACCATTAGGTTAGCCATCACCTATTCACCCCCCTCTAGGTGTTTCATAAACATCATGTGGAAGATGGAGAAAATTACAATGGAGAAGAAAGGAGACACTTTTACATAGATTATCACCATCTAGTACATCAATCTCTCTCTTTCTCTCTCTGACTCTCTCAGTCCTACTACAAGATCTATAAAAGAAAAGAAAAGACAAAATAAAAGAGAAAGAAAATCCTAATCTACAACTAGAAGAGAGAAACCTAGCCTAATTTTAAATCTACTTAAATCCAAATCTGCTTGCGTTTCGGACAAACCCTACAATATTTATAGGCAAAGGAGGGTTCTAGAAGACAAGATCGACGCGTGGCCCCACCATATGGCCACGAAAACGCGGCCATAGCTGCGTTTTCGCAGCCAAACCAGGGACGTAGGACCCTGGTTTTTTGGAGAGAACCTTCTCCTGGCTTCGATGACCTTCCTGGTATATTTGGATTCTGGTATTTTTGCCTGGATATTCGTCTGACGCGCGCAAGGGTATAGGTTCAATGCATCTTCTAGAAGCTCCCTTACTTGGCCTCCAAGAAATCCAGATTTAATTACCCAAAAATGGGTTTAATTAAGCTCTTATTACCATTTTGCCCTCCTTGTCTTGATTATCTACAAGAGAGATCAAAACACTATTTAGATCAACATTTTATTCATAAATCAGTAGGAAAATGCGATATAATAATGCTGAACTGTAGACTAATCACACTCCCACACTTATCTTTTGCTCTTCCCGAGCAAAATAAGAAAAGAAAAACTATACTATAAATGTTATTACACCACTTTCGCAAGTGAAGCGGTTGCACTGAGCGTGTGCAACAAGCCGTTAAACCTCTAGGTTACTCCTAGAGGAGGAGTGTTGTCTCCTGAGAGTTTTCAGCGGATTGTACCCACAAAATCAATAAAGAAAGAAAATAATTATTAGTATTTTGAAAATACATTTGAAAGAGAGACAAGTTTTTGTAATATTTTTACAAAAATATAAGCGACTAAGGTCATAAGTCCACCAAAAATTATTCTTCCCTAAACTTAGTCTATTTGCAAGATCTTGTCTTGAATTAAGGTAAGAATTCAAAATTGAATTGAATATTTTATCATCCATAAAACATAGATAATCTGCAATTTGTGATAGTGAAAATTTTTGGGATTTCAACTCTAACCATCAAGCCATTTATTTATATATATATTTTTTCCTTTTTGTCTTCCCTTAGTTTTCTTAGGCTTTCTAGTTTACCCGGTAGTGAGCTTTTAACCGATGATTCTCAGACCGGACGGTCTTAGGGCACCAGATGAGAAAACATCCCTCAGGTTTAAGGACTCGAGTAAACAAGGCCACAAAACTAAGGGAGATTTATTTGTTTCTTTTGACCACCATTAGGCGTGAATAATCATGCTTCTTGAGGCATAATTATCCAGCTTAATAAGTGATTTTTTATTTTTACCATATATTTTTTCTTTTTCTTTTTATTTCTTTTTATTTTTTATTTTTTATTTTTTTACTTAGTGGCATTTTAGGTCTTTGTTTCCATCCCAAAAATGTGTAAGTATGAAGTGCAAACTATCTAAGGCAAAAAATTCAAGATAAAATTATCTCCCCAATCTTTATACTTAACTTATAATTTTAAATAAGATTTATTATTTCAACTAGGTGCTTCTTTAATTTCTAAGATCATCTTAATTTTCTTAAAAATAGATCAAAACTTTGTCTCTTTTTTCAAAAAGTTTTTAAGGAAAGAAAAATCCTATACAAAAGGGAAGATTTCTAAAAGTATACTAAAAGAAGTGTAAAAGAAAGAAAATCTAAAAACTCTACGTTAATAAACTCTCCCCCACACTTATCTCATGCATTGTCCTCAATGCATCGTGAATGTATGTATGCATGAAAGAAATAGAGAGGGAAGGAAAAATCACCTCAAGGTAGTGGTCCAGTGGTGGTCTGATTGGTCCACGAAATGCGGCCCAATCTAATTTGTGTGGAGTCCGGAGGAACCCACCAAAAACTTCTATAATACAACCCACTAAAATGATGTATATATTTATGATTTTTATTATGAATTTTACCACATCTAATTTTCAACTTTTCAAAATAATTTTAGAGTCAATTTTATCAACACCTTTGTCCCAAAATGGAGTGTGAAAAGATGGAATGATTAATTTGGACTCAGAAAATGCAGGAACTAATACTGACTCAGGAATTTGACTTAAGTTAAGTAAAGATTCAGGAGTCAAAATTGGTTCAGGAATCGGGTCCAAATCAAAAAGTTAAAACTCAAGTCCACATTCATTTCCCCACAATGGAATGTGACTGATCGGTCGCTAAGATTGCACATTTATTATCATATTCTCATACTTATTATTAAATAAACTCTGCTTGTTCCTAATTATTGTTTAATTTATTTGTTGGCCCATTCCTAAAGGATAGTGAAGAAAAATGAGCCCAAAAGCCCATCAAATTCTGAATTAAATCAGAATAAATTCGAAATCAATGAATCAGGGTAAATCTTGGCAAATTTGAGAGGTTGAAAATCGGTTAAAATGAATCATTCCAAATCAAACGGTTGAAGCCAAAGATCAAAGGCCATTTCATCAAAATCCCGGACTTAAACTGCAAATCCAGCTGAAGATAAATACAAGTCGTGAAGCCGGGGAGTTCCACCAACAGGGTGTGGCCACCTGGCCACACCCTGGCCATGAAAACGCGGCCAAAGCCGCGTTTTCGCGGCTTTGTTGGTGAGTTAGGGGGAGCGTTTGCTCCCCCTATCTTCATACGCTCCTATAGGTTGGGTTTTGCCTATAAATACTGGGATTTTCAGAGCCAAAGGGGGACGATCATGCAGAGATAGAATTTAGTCCAGTTTTTCATTCTTTGTAGTGTAGGTTTTTTTTTCTTATCATGTAATTTTTAGTTTTAATTTATGTAAATTAGAAGAGATCAGAGTTTCATAGGAGAACGAGAACGAAGCTTGTGCTGAGAGTGACACCGGTGTAAGATTTTCTTCTTTTCTTATTGTTATAAAATCGAATCTGTAGTTCCCTTTTGTATGTACTTTGTTTTTGTATTCTTCTTCTTCTTCTCTACCTTTCTTCTTTTGGTACAATTGTTATCCAAGTGAGTCTAAAAGCATCGAAAGAGCCTTGCCTTTGTGAGTGCCACCAATAGCCCATGACGATGGATTTTGAGTTTCATTCTGTATCACTTCATACTTGCAACGTCTTGATGATATAATGTGGAGGAAACGGGAATCAACTCTTATGGGCTATACGTTGATCGCCTCGCTTCAAGGTAACATCATTACAAAAGATTCAAGGTAGGTATTTGGCCAAAAGAAGAAAGTAATTTTTAGTTTCTTTTCTTTTAATCATTTAGTTTAGAACACCACAATCCACCAAATCTTTTATCACTCTTTTTCAATCTCATGTGTACAAATCACTTCTTATTTCTCCACCTTCTTATTCTACCGCTTCCTTTCTAACTCAACTTTAACTCAATTTTTCCTTTTTCTTTTGAAGAACTAAAGAAGAACTTTAACCAAACCTTGTATCTTAAAAGAAGACTTACTAAAAAAGCTTCCATCGCTAGTCCCTCCTTGTGGATCACGACCCGCATAGCCACTTGCTATTACGGTAGAATTGAGCACTTGCACTCTATGTTATAAAGTTCTGAAATTCTGTATCTTGTGTGCAGGTTCAACTCAATCAAAATTTTGGCGCCGTTCTGGGGAGGGACGGTAAGTTACTCTGTTTAAAAGTTTACATTTTTGGATAACTTTCTTCTTTGTTTTTTGTACAGATTCAACAATAAGGAATTCTTGCTACAGTGGACATATAAGTGGCCTTGGACTTTGCTCAAGAAAGCAGAGCCAAGAAACCCTCAGATTTGCTACAGTCCTGTGGCAAACTGAGTGAACTACTAACCTGTATTTTTTGCAGGTTGGTTGAATTGCATAGTTAAATATCTGTAGCATTTATTTCTTGTTTGACTCACTGTATATATATTTCTAACACAACAGTAAAATGATGATTGTAAATGCTAAAAAAATGATTTAGACTTTGCATTTAGGCACGTGTCTATTTCATTATATTTTCTATTTACTGTTGAAGAGTGCTGGAGCAAAGGTACGTGTGCATAGCATTTAGTATAAGAACACTTTTGGATTGTTTACATTGCTTAAGTGTTGCTTTTCTTGTACACTGCACTAAATTGATCTAAGGGCTTGTCCTATAAATAAGATAAGGTGGGGAAGTCATTACCCTCCCTTAGCCCACAAACAATCTCCTCACTCACTAACCCAAGCCTAACTAAAAATGAGTAGACGTTAGCCATAGGGACATCTCGGACTCAATTAGGAGATTATCCTAAGGGGGAAGGTGCTGGAATTTGACTCCTGCCAAATCAGTGTCTAGGAAGGGGATTAAGGGCCGAAAGCCCGAAGGTTGATAGTTACTTAATTAAGGAACGTCTTTGACGGATAACCTCCCACCAATCTTGCCCTGACCTGGCTGATTACCTTGTGGTCAAAGTTTGCATTATACCTCCTATGGACAGTCTAACCAGTTAGGAGTCGTGTAGGTCAAAGGTCTACCCTAACTTAGGTTAGAATTTTTTCTTTTTTTGTTTGCTTATTTGTTTGCTTTTTTTTTTCTTTGTTTGTGTTTTATTATGTGATATGGCTTATAACAATAAATTTTCCAATTTTAATAGTAATCCATATTACACACCAATCTCTTTTTCGGATATTACCAACCCGACATATCATAACTTTAACCAACCTAGTGTGCCGGATTGGTCTTATCCGAATCAATATAACCCATGTCCCCAATCTTATAACCATAATTTCCAGAATAATTTTAACTCTTCACAGAGTCAATGGGGATTCACCTCCCCCGAGTCCAATTTTCAACCAGCTTGTCCTCCTTATCCACCTTGTCCATAATATTTCCAAGATTCATACTCAGTTCCACCAGTCTAAAATAGAAAACCATCAATTTTGGAAATGAGTATGCGTGAGTCCAAACAAAAATCACAAAAATCTGATGGACTCACAATTTCACCACCAATTCCAAAACAACACTTCATCTTTTCAACAAAACGATGAACCTATCAACTATGAAAAGATGCTTGAAGCCCTGACTCAGGCTCAAAATGCTCGTAATCATGACATAGATATGATGGTCCAATCTCTACGTTCTCACCGTTTGGCCAGTTCTGATGTCGGTAACCATTCTGTTAGAGCCGAAGAGTCATGTTGTTTTGGAACACAATGTTCCATTTCAGCACAATCCTTTGAACTTGCCCAAACTCCAAATTTTGAAAGTGACATTGATAGTTTGGCAAGTTATCCCTTTCCTGAAATTGAACTTGAAAATGAATATGATCATGAACCTCAACTTAACGATTCAATTCTACTTCCTGATTCAATTATGACTCCGGTGTCTTCACCTGATTTCAATCTTTTTCCTGAGTCAACATTGGATCCTGTGCCAATTCATAATGAAATTAAATCGCCCATCTTTGATGATCATCATATTGAACTTGACCAATTTTATAATTTTGAAAGTCCCATTGATAAATTGGCAAGTTCTCATTTTTATGACATTGAACTCAATGAGAAATGTGACCTAGATTCTCAAATCTGTGATCCAGTTCAAATTCCCGAATCAATATTGACTCCTGTTTTGTTACCCGACTTGAGTAATATTTTAGAGTCAGTTTTGATTCCCACACCTATCATTCTTGAACTTGAATCACCAATATTAAGTCACATTCCATTATTGAAAAATAAATGTGGACTTGAGTTTCAACTTCTTGATTTGGATCCACTTCCTGAACCAATCTCGACTCCTGAACCTTTACTTGACGTAAGTCACTTTCCTTAGTCGGTATTAGTTACCGTACTTCCTAAGTCCAAGTCAATCATTCTATCTTTTCACACTCTATTTTGGGACAAGACGGTTGACAAATTTGACTCCGAAATTAATTATAGAATTTGGAAATTAGATGGGGTTAAATTTTTAATAAAAATCCTTCATGGATACATCATTTTAATGGGTTATATTAGAGAGATTTTTGATGGGTTCCTCCGAACTCCATGCAAAGTCGATTGGGCCGCATTTCGTGGACCAATCAGACCACCACCGGAACCACCACCTTAAGGTAGTATTTTCCTTCCCTGCCTTCTTTTTCATGCATCTATGCATTAATTCATACATTGAGGACAATGCATGAGATAGGTGTGGGGGAGGGTTCTAACATAACTTAGGTTTTTCTTTTTATTTTTATAAAAAAAATATATTAACAATTTTTTTACTTTTAAAAAAAACTTTTTGAAAATAGAAACAATATTTTGACATATTTTTGTAAGAAATTGAGTCAATTTTAAGGAATAGGAAAATCAAAATTAGGATTTCTTAAACTTGATCAAAATAAGATTATTTATTTGATTTTTAGGGTTAGGAAGATATTTGTCAAAGTAATTTAGTCTTGATGTTTACCTTAATAAAATATGCACACTTCATACACTTACACACTTAGGGTTCAAAAATAAAGATTCTTACGCCTTATATAAAAAAAGAAAAAGGAAAAAAAAGATCTATGAAAGATGAACAAATCAAATTATTGATTAGCTAGGTGCTTTAGCCTAAGCAAGCCTTAGTATTTATGCGAAAGATGATTAGATAAGTTTGAGAAAAAAATATATAAAAATTCACTGATTAAGCTGGGTATTTGTGCCTAATAAAGCATAAGTATTCACGCCTAAAAGGGGTTTAAATAATAAAATCCTTAGTTTTATGGCCTTGTTTGCTCGAGTCCTTAAGTCCTTGGGGTGTTTTCTCACCCGGTGCCCTAAGACCGTTTGGTTTGAGAGTCATCGATTAAAGGCTCGTTACATGGGCAGATTAGAAAGCCTAATAGAACTAAGAAATAATACCACAAAAAATATATATATATAAAAATAAATAAGGCATAAGAGTTAAAGAACCCTTAGTCAAAATTTTCACAATCACAAGGTGCATATGACTTAGGGTAAAGTAATAGACTAGATGAGAAGTACAATTTGACTCTTTACTTTGATTGATAACAAATTTTTGAATAGAGACTAAGTTTAGGAATGAAAAATTCGGTTTTCCTATAACTTAGAGATTACTTAAATCTTACAATTATATTTCAAATATTTTTCTCTTTCAAAATGCTTTTCGAAAATATTAACTCTTTATTTCTCTTTCTTTATGGATTTTGTGGGTGTAATCCACTGAAAACTCTCACGAGACAAAACTCGCCCTCTAGGGAAACCTAGAGGTTTAACGGCTTGTTGCACATGCTCAGTGCAATCGCGTGACCTGCGAAAGTGGTCTAATAATTTTTAGTATAGTTTAGTTGTTTTGCTCGAAGACGAGTAAAAGATAGGCATGGGGGTGTGATCGGTCGCTAAGATTGCACATTTATTATCATATTCTCATACTTATTATTAAATAAACTCTGCTTGTTCCTAATTATTGTTTAATTTATTTGTAGGCCCATTCATAAAGGAGAGTGAAGAAAAATAAGCCCAAAAGCCCATCAAATTCTGAATTAAATCAGAATAAATTCGAAATCAATGAATCAGGGTAAATCTTGACAAATCTGAGAGGTTGAAAACTGGTTGAAATGAATCATTCCAAATCAAGCGGTTGAAGCCAAAGATCAAAGGCCATTTCATTAAAATCCCGGACTTAAACTGCAAATCCAGCTGAAGATAAATACAAGTCGCGAAGCTAGGGAGTTCCACCAACAGGGTGTGGCCACCTAGCCACACCCTGGCCGCGAAAACGCGGCCAAAGCCGCGTTTCGCGGCTTTGTTGGTGAGTTAGGGGGAGCGTTTGCTCCCCCTATCTTCATACGCTCCTATAGGTTGGGTTTTGCCTATAAATACTGGGATTTTCAGAGTCAAAGGGGGACGATCATGCAGAGATAGGTTTAGTCCAGTTTTTCATTCTTTGTAGTGTAGGTTTTTGTTTTTCTTTTCATATAATTTTTAGTTTTAATTTATGTGAATCAGAGGAGATCAGAGTTTCATAGGAGAACAAGAACGAAGCTTGTGCTGAGAGTGACACCGGTGTAAGATTTTCTTCTTTTCTCTTATTGTTATAAAATTGAATCTGTAGTTCCCTTTTGTATGTACTTTGTTTTTGTGTTCTTCTTCTTCTTTACTTTTCTTCTTTTGGTACAATTGTTATCCAAGTGAGTCTAAAAGCATCGAAAGAGCCTTGCCTTTGCGAGTGCCACCGATAGCCCATGACGATAGATTTTGAGTTTCATTCTGTATCACTTCATACTTGTAACGTCTTGATGATATAATGTGGAGGAAACGGAAATCAACTCTTATGGGCTATACGTTGATCGTCTCGCTTCAAGGTAACATCATTGCAAAAGATTCAAGGTAGGTATTTGGCCAAAAGAAGTAAGTAATTTTTAGTTTCTTTTCTTTTAATCATTTAGTTTAGAACACCACAATCCACCAAATCTTTTATCACTCTTTTTCAACCTCATTTGTACAAATCACTTCTTATTTCTCCACCTTCTTATTCTACCGCTTTCTTTCTAACTCAACTTTAACTCAATTTTTCCTTTTTCTTTTGAAGAACTAAAGAAGAACTTTAACCAAACCTTGTATCTTAAAAGAAGACTTACTAAAAAAGCTTCCATCGCTAGTCCCTCCTTGTGGATCACGACCCGCATAGCCACTTACTATTGCGGTAGAATTGAGCACTTGCACTCTATGTTATAAAAGTACTGAAATTCTGTATCTTGTGTGCAGGTTCAACTCAATCAGTGACTTTCTAAGATTGGCAATTCAAGTTCAAGAATGACAGGTATGGGAATCAAAACTGACTCTAAAATGTTGCGCAAATTGGGTAACAAAACAGGAGTCAATATTGATTCAGGAATTTGAACTGAATCATAAATTTGAGGATCGAAGTCATATTCCTCATTGAGTTCAATCTCATAAAAATGAGAACTTGCCAATTTGTCAATAGGACTTTTAAAAGTATGAAATTGCTCAAATTTAATATGATGATCAGAAAAGATTGGTGATTCAATTTCACGATGGACAGGTATAGGATCCAATACTGACTCAGGAAAAGGCCTGAATCAGGTAAAAACACCTCAGTTAATATTAAATCAGGAACTTGAATTGAATTATCAAGTTGAGGTTTAGGATCATACTCATGCTCAAGTTCAATCTCAGGAAAAGGATAACTTGCTAAAATATCAATAGGATTTTCAACATTTGAAGTTTGGTCAAGTTCAGATGGGTGAAGCTTGGTTTTCAAAACAACATGATTCCTGGTCTAGATTGATAGAGTTAGAGATATCTGGATTGGTCAAAGGTTGATAAGAGTGAGTTTCTTCATTCCTATGAATGTTGACTAATTGACTCAGTTGTGCTTCAACCTATCAATAGACTGGGTAAAAGATTTTTAAAATTGTTATGAGGTCTCATGCAAGATTTCTATACTCTTTTCTAGCTCAGATTTTTCTTCAGATGGTTGTTTAAGAAAGGGAGTGTAGGAATCTTGGTTTTGAAAAAATTGTGAAGATTGTGAGTCCAACAAATTTTGAGATTGTCGCTCGGACTCACACAAAAGTTCCTCAGTCAATCCAAGATGGATGTTTGATTATTTTGAAGAGGTGGGACTGAGTAAGGCTCTTGAAAGTATTGAGGAATTGGGGAGGCCATCATTTTCTGAAATTGTCGCTCGGCCTCTTGTAAGTTGACATCTGTACTCTTTTCTAACTCGGATTTTTCAATTGGTGGTTCCAGAAAAGGAGTATAGGAAGCAAAATCAGAAAATGAATATTGTGAAAATTGTGAAAATTGTGGACAAGGAGGTTGCAAAATTTGACTCGGGGGAGGTGAATCCCCATTGACTCTGTGAAGAGTGAAATTTTTTTGAAAATTATGGTTATAAGATTGGGAGTATGGGTTGTATTGATTCGGATAAGTCCAACCCGGTGTATTTGGTTGGTTCATATTGTAAAAGACCGAGTTGGAATTATCCGAATCAAATGGGGTCAATGTGAAATATGAATTCATATTAGGATGGAAAGAATTGTTGTTGTCGAATTCCATTTCATAAACAATCACAAACAAAAAAAAGAAAAGAAAAAGGAAGCAACAAACAAAAAGAAAAGAAAAATCAAAACCAAACCTAAACTAGGGTTGACCTAGACCTAGACGACTCCTAACTGGTTGATTACCCGGGGGAGGTTGTTGTATGAATCTGACCACAAGCTAATCAGTCAGGTAGGGGCAAAATATGGTGGGAGGTATCCGTGCGTAAGCAACGGGCCTTAATTACGCCAAACCACGGTATCTTCGAGGCCTAACCTCTTAATCCCCAACCTTAGATACCGATTTCACAAGAGTAAATTCAAAATAAGTTTCACCCTTGATCAATCTCTTAATGAGTCTGAGATGTCCCTAGGGGCCAACGTCTATCAATTTTTATTAGGGCTTGGGTTGTGTGAGTGGGGAGGTTTTTTTGGGCCAAGGAAGGGTGATGAAATCCCCACCTTATCTTGTATTGGGTTATGCCCTTAAATCCAATTTGTTCAAGTGTGCAATATAGACAAGAAGATAACACAAAGCGAGTAAATCACCCACGTGTTTGTCCTATGCTATATGCAATGCCATATGAACACCTCAATCCAAATCACAACAACAGAACAAAATACAGTATATTGGAATTGAATTGACACATGCCTAAATGCAAATATCTAAACCGTTTTAAAAGCGTCCAATTACCTTATTTTAGTTCTTTAATTTATTATAGTATTTAGGCAATTAAAGCAGATAAATAGCAGAAGAATACAACAATATATGCAACTTGCAAAGTCCCTGCAAAAGACAAAATACAATTGCCATAAAATTGCCGTGCTTGCGTGGCTTTGCTTTGATTTTCGCGGCAAGGTTCTAAAAGCAAGCTTTCCACTTTCTAGAGCAGAGAGAGGCAAGCAAGGGTGGCCTTCTGCAATGCAAAGAATCTGTAAAAATTGTCCTACACACCAATATAGAGAAGAAAATGTTAACAAGAACGTGAAATCAAAACCGTTCCCATCCCCGGCAATGGCGCCAAAAGTGTGATCGGGGCGGAACAAGCACTCAAAAATGTGTTTTTTGTAAAATTAGTGAAAAGCGTGTGTGTGCTAATGTTCCATCGATACATCCGTTATAGCATTGGCTCAACGGGTCAAATCCACAGGGACGGGAGGCGATAGAAGCATTAACAGTTCTTATTCACGTGTTATGTTAACAAGTCTTCTTTATTAAAAGAATAAGAAAAAGAAAAGAAAAGAAGTCCAGAAGTGATAGGTGAGAAGGCGACGAAACGACAATGTGAAAACAAAATAAGAAGTGATTTTGAAAACAAAAAGATGATGAAACAAAGGTGAACTATGAGGATGGTAAAAATAATGATAGAAAAAAATAATAAAAGATTTTGGAATTGGTTTTTAAAATAAAGTAAAAGAAAACTCATGGCTTCTAACTACTAATTACTCCACTAACCATGTTAACCTCTTAGTGATAGTTGCCTCACATGGATCCTTGGCCATCACTAGTCCTTGGCTTCAAGAGACGATACAAAGCATGGCTCATAAAATTGTTCTTCTACATTCAAACAATACATCCATACCACAGAACAAGCTGCAAGCTACTATTAAATCATCAAAACCAGTTAGAGGTGAGCATGAAATAAAAAAGACATTGCAAGTTAGCAAGTTAGTGGGTTAGATGTTAGAAATGTTAGAATGTTAGAATCCATCATCATGAGCCATCAATGGCTCTTGCAAGAGCAAGGCCTTGTAGAGACTATTAGATTCATGTGGATTATCAAGTAAGGGGTTAAATGGTTAGTGGTTAGTAGCTAGATTGCCATGAGAAGAAAGTTAGCTAAGCATCATGTAGAAGATGGAGAAGATTACAATGGAGAAGAAAGGAGACACTTTTACATAGATTGTCACAATCTATTGCATCAATCTCTCTCTTTCTCTCTCTGAATATCTCAGCCCTACTACAAGATCTATAAAAGAAAAGAAAATACAAAATAAAAGAGAAAGAAAATCCTAATCTACAACTAGAAGTGAGAAACCTAGCCTAATTCTAAATCTGTCTAAATCTAAATCTGCTTGCGTTTCGGGCAAACCCTGCAGTATTTATAGGCAAAGGAGGGTTCTAGAAGATGAGACAAGGCCACACGTCGAAGATCAACGCGTGACCCCACCATATAGCCGCAGAAACGTGGACATAGCCGCGTTTTCGCAGCCAAACCAGGGACTTAGGTCCCTGGTTTTTAGCGAGAAACTTCTCCTGGCTTCGAGGACCTTCCTGGTATATCCGGACTCTGGTATTTTCGCCTGGATATTCGTCTGACGTGCGCAAGGGTCTAAGTTCAATGCATCTTCTAGAACCTCCCTTACTTGGCCTCCAAGAAATCTAGATTTAACTACCCAAAAATGGGTTTAATTAAGCTCTTATTACCCTTTTGCCCTCCTTGTCTTGATTATCTGCAAGAGAGACCAAAATACGGTTTAAACCGATATTTTATTCATAAATCAGCAGGGAAATACGATATAAGAATGCAAAACTGTAGACTAATCAATACCCACATAGACTGAGTCAGTGGTCCGGGTAACCTGCCATTTCATCTTCTGAGGCCTCGTCACGCATTGGAAGAAAAACAGCGAAAAATGACGCTCGCTAGATGGGAGGTAACACTTCTCGCCATCTAGATTGAAGATCCACTGCCCTTCCCTGACCATCAGCTGATGATCGGTGTCAGGCGCTGCATCCCCAAACATGAAGCCAGGCTTCTGGTAAATTTTTCGATCACAATCCTCAAGGAGAGCAGTAGTCAAGATACTCCTCATGGTACGCTGATCCTTGGCGTGGACAAGAGCATCGCGGCCCGGAGTACTCCGCTCACTAAACAAAGAGGCTTACCCCTGGAATTGCAGGCTAACATTTCCATCCAGTCCCCTGGCTGTTCCAAAAAGGCTGTTCAGAGGTCTCGGAGTATAGTGTACTGCAAAGTAAGAAGAAACTATATTAGTCCATTAGCCAAAGAAAAGAGAAGCTAAAGCAAGAGAAAATTGCTAAGGCATAGCTTCGCTCGGAGAGCGAAGCTAACCTAGCAATAGCTTCGCCCCGAAGCTCAGCTTCGCACTCTGCACATGGGCAGAATGCACAAAATCACTAAGTGATTAGCTTCTCCCCAGAAGTTTAGCTTCGCATTCTATTGCCGAACAGAATGCAAAAAGCCAAACAGAATGCAAAAAGCCCCAAGGGCTAACTTCGCTGGAAAGGCACTTGTGGCTAAAAGTTATTCTAATGACTTTAAAATCCTCATTCCAGCTACGCTTCTAGAGCTAGCTTCGCATCCTGTCCTTTGACAGGACGTGAACCGCCCTAAGGCCTAGCTTCGCATAGAAGCTCGGAGAAGAAACCATTAGTTTCTAAATCCCATTTTGCGAAATCTAAGGGGAATTAAATCCCCTAAAAAAAAACCCGGAGGGATTAAATTAAGGGAGTATAGTTCCCTGAGATCACTGGATTATGGTGAACCACTCCGGATCCACCAAGAAATAGCCAGTAGACGGCTTCGAAAAGAGATAAAAATATCTGGAAAAAGGGAAACTCCCTACCCGCTATGGGCCGCTCGATGATCGGAGGAGGAGTCGGTACCTCTATAGCAGAGGTCGCTGCCTCTTTGCCGGCGCGTGTTTGGGGGCCATGGAAGAACTGAAAAGTTCTGAAAATCCGAGTAAAGGAAAAGAAGAAGGAAGAGATTTAACCTCTGAAAAAACTGAAGTGTTTTAAGAGAAAGTAATTCTCTCTTTCAGCCCACTGGGCTTTTATAGACATGAAATTGTTTAGCTTCGCATCCTCAAAAGGAGTGCAGGCGGTCATTTCAAATTAATTTGAAATGGCGCCTAAAGTGCCTTCTCCGAGAAGCTTTGCCTTAGCTCCGTCGAGAATTAGCTCTGCTGTGAGCTCAGTGTTGACTTCGCATGTCGCTTGGTTAGCTTCACCGAAAGTTGAGCTTTAGCTTCGCTGAAGGCTCATCTTCAGATTCACGGGAAACTTTGCTTGCTCCGCTGAGAGATCGTTTCTTATTTAGCTGGAAATCCATCCTTAACTTCGCTAGAAGTTTAGCTCCACCAAAAGCTTCTCTTGCCTTTCTCAGTAAAAGGCTCACCTAAGCCAGTCCATTCCAGTTTCTTTCGAAGTTCAAAGTGAAAAGAAGGGGAGCAAAGTAAATGAGCAAAAAGTAAAAATTTTATTGATTCAAAAGGGAAGATACATTGATAATACATCAAGATTGTCTTTCATACAATAGGATCTTTGCTCCAAAGGCGTACAAGTTGTCCTATCTACTTTCAGGATGATCAGCCGTCCCAAGATCACCAGACCAACTGGACACGAAAGGTCTTCCTCCTTCACAAGGTCGTAATCCTTCACTTAATGACAGATTTTGCCATCAAGGAGCTGGACTTCTTTGATCAAAATTGGCAAGGGATTGGTTGCCACCAGAAAGCTGGATCTTCCTTAATCAAAATTAGCAAAGGAAAGATTCGAGACCTTACTGCTGACGTCCGCCTTCCCGAAGTGGATCATCTCAGATAAGCGACTACCAGCCCCTTCCCGAAGTGGATCATCTCGGATAAGCGACTACCAGTCCCTTCCCGAAGTGGATCATCTCGGATAAGCGACTGCTGGCCTCTTCTTGGAACGCGCATCAGCTGCTCTAGTATGTTCCTCCTGCTTATGATCAAAGCTTCAATTTGAAAATCAAGAGGCAAGTGTTTATTCTCCCTCATCAGGACGAAAGAATTAGGAGCACGGTACACTGCAATGCAAACAGGAAACAAGTTAGCATCAATAAAAAAAGGGGAGGGACGAAATGCTAAGTCAAAGTTTTATTCTTTGGGCGAAGCTATCCAGATCCGACCCTGTTATGTCCTGAGGATAAGCTTCAGATAAGCAGAGGATAGCCTCGCTTGCACAGCAACGGTAGACAGTTTAGCATAAGCCAAGTCTTAGCTCCGCCCCAGGCAACTAGGCTGGAGAGACCTCAAAAGGACCAAGTCCTTACCTCGCCTATATGGCTAGGCTAGATTGGCCCGGAAGGGCGCATCCTTAACCCCACCTATATGGTAAGACTGACTCAACCTTGAAGAGGCCAAGTCATAACCCTCGCCTATATGGCAGATTTAACAGATCAAGGTAGGAACTTCGCGTGGAAAGATCCTTTGCATGATTAGGCAAGAATGCTAGCTTTACCCGGAAGCTTGAAAATAGGGCTGAAACCCTTCTCTAAAAGTCAGCCAAATGCAGAGACCAAGGGAATTTAATCCCTAAGATAGCTGGTAAAGCTAAGAAAATTAAGGGAGATAAACTCCCTAAAAGTCACTGGTAAAATCTCTGATGACCGAGACTCACCAACCCTTGGTCGAGTAATGATCAGAGTGAGCATCCTCACTACTTCAGGGACTTCAGTCTCCTTGCATGGGCAATGAGGAGATGTCAGAAAGAGGAAAATAGGTTTCTCTGAGAAGGACTACAAGTGCCCTATTTATAGGCCTCATGGCCTGGTCGTGCCACTGCCACTTCAAGTCTAGAAGCGCGGGCAAAATTAAAGCATTTTAAATGCTTATCCTCGAGAAAGGGAATAGTTCCTCTCGTAAATATGTATGAAGTTAATTAAACTTCGTAAAGGGAATGATCTCCCTCGTAAATGCACGAGAAGTTATTCAAACCTTGAAAAAGGGAACAATTCCTCTCGTAACTCATAAAAGCAGCTGGCCTCGAGAACGGAATGTTGCTCCATCACAGCGAGCGTGAGGCTAATGCTCATGTCCCAACCCGATTTGAAGCGAAGCTACTTCAGGAAGCACAAAGGCGAAGCTACCCAGAAGCGCGAAGCTACACGGAAGCGGATTGTTACAATTCCCCGGCGAACCTATTCCAGCCCGAAAGCAGGGCTAAAGGCAAAGTTGAACTCAACCGCAAGGCGACGTTAACATTCACGTACCATTGATCATCAATCAAAGCAGTTCAAAGTATTTCGAAATCTGAACCATTCCATTGTAGATTTACAAAAACTTTGAAGGGGGTCTTGTTGACACTCTAAAAAGACAGAACTCCCGCATTTATCTTCAACCGGTCTGAACGATGTCTAACTTATTGACATTTATAAAAGATAAGTAGAAGACAAGCTGACGACCAGGGATAAGACAACGACTCAGATTTTACTGATCCAGTGAAGCAGACAGTAAGCCAAAGTTGTCCTTAAAGAGATCCAAGCAGGTTTAAGATGCTGAGTTAGCTCAACACTTAGCCTCACATTAGCCCTAAGGGGATAGCCTCGCCTGAGAGGGTAAGCTTGTCTAGCTTCGCTATGAAGCTCCACACAGAGCTAATTTACAGCTTCGCCCAGCTCCGTTGTGAGCTTCGCTCGAAGATTCCCATCTAGCCCCACCAGAGGTTGATCCAAGAGATTCGCGCAAGAAGATCTACCCCTAGCTTTGCTGAAATGAAAAAGGGGTTTAGCTCCGCTATGAGCTAAGCCTGCCTTCGTAGGGAACTATGAAGGTAACTTTGTTGAAGCTCTAAAAGCTGAAGCTTAACTTCGCATGATTTAGCTCCACAACAAGATTTACCAGGTCATCAACTGACTGTTTCATATGGAGGATTAATGGGTGAACCCCACTAATTTAGTGGGATTAACGCCACTTTAAGTGGGCAGTTACACACGCCCACTTCGTCCCACATTAAATGGAGACGAGCTCCTCAGCTTCTTGGATGCCTACTCTGGTTATAATCAAATCAAGATGCACCCACCAGATGAAGACAAAATAACCTTAACAACTGGTCATGGGATCTACTACTACAAGGTTATGCCTTCGGACTCAAGAATGCGGGGACTACCTTCCAGTGAATAGTTAACAAAGTCTTCAAGGACCTGCTCGGGGTCACATGGAGGTATACGTCGACTATATGTTGGTGAAAAGTGTACAGTACGGATCACCTCCAACATCTAGACAAAGCCTTCGATCTCCTTGGGCAATACAAGGTGAAGCACAACCCCAAGAAGTGCACATTTGGGGTGGCTTCCTGAAAGTTTTTGAGATATCTGATCACTCAACGGGGCATCGAGGCCGGGACCCCGGCCAAATATCTGCAATTCTGAACATGAAGTCACCCACTTGTGTGAAGGAGGTCCCGATGCTGAACAGACATTTTGCAGCCCTCAATCGGTTCATCAGCTGATCCACGGAGAAATGCAGGCCACTCTTTCAAGCCTTAAAGAAGAATGGAGCTGATTTCACTAGAACGAGGAATGCGGGACAACTTTTCAAGGACTGAAGAGGTATCTGACCTCACTACCCCTGCTGTCAAAGCCTTCTTTGTTGGAACTTGTTTTGATGAAGACATTTGTGAAGCATTTTATTTGGAGCTCTATCACACGACTATATCAAGAGTTCTACATGATTAAGACTTCCCAAAGAGAGTTGATATGATGTGTTTTGTAATTGTAAAATAGCATGTCAAAAGCCTTGATGCACACGCACATATCTTAGACTTATAGTCGACTTATATCCCTTTATAGTCGACTAACCCATAGTGTAGTCGACTTGACCAAATCCTAGTCGACTAATCCTGTGTCTCAATTTGATACCCAACTCTCTGTTTGTATGTTAGTCGACTTGACAGAAGACCTAGTCGACTAATAGACAACTGTAGTCGACTAACCCTATTCCCCTAGTCGACTAATCCCTGGCATAGTCGACTTATAAAGAAGTTGCAGTCGACTTGGTTCAGTTATCCAGAAACCTGTCACTTGAGCTTATCTTGACCTAGTCGACTTATAGTCAATACTAGTCGACTAACCTTTGGAAATTTGCCTAGACTAGTCGACTAACTCAAATGGCAAGTCGACTATAGGCTGTTTCTGACTGTTGGATAATTTCTATATTCTGGTATTTATTGCAACGTTCACTAACGTTTGGACATTCAAATTGCACCTAATAACTACCCTAACTTACCCTAGAGTGCATCTATAAATAGGGTTGTTAATCTAAGGCAAAATACCAATCCTAATCTTCAGTTTTCTAATCAAAAATTCTGCCAATCCTGAAAACTGTTCCCACTTCAGTTCTTCACCAAATTCCAACTCTATAGTGAAGTTCTCTGAAGTTTTCTCCTATACTAGACCTTGTCCACGTTCACATATTGCACCAAGGCTTATAGGAAGTGTTGTAATCCTCAAAGATATCATTGTACAAGAGGGTCTTCTTGGTGTAGAAGCAAGTTGTACAAGGTGGTGATTGTTCTCTTGGTTGTAAGAGAAGGTGTACACATTTGGCAAAGGGGATTTGTCAAGTGGTGTGCATGGTTGTGATTTTGGGTGTACAAAATCAAGGATAAAGGAAAATCTCAAGCGGGTGGCTTGGGGACTGGATGTAGGTCACGAGGATCAAACCAGGATAAATCTCTCGTGTTTGCGTTTGTCTAAACTTTTCTGAGATTTGATTTCCTTTATTGCAAGTTTATTTATTTGTTTAGTATTTGTGTTGACTTCGTATTTTAGATCCATAAGTGCCAATAGAGCAAGTCCAACAATTGGCATCATATCGGGACCAACATTCTTCAGGAGAGACGCTATATCTTTACCTCACCGTCTCAGAGTCAGCTGTGGGTGAGGCCTTAGTTCAGGAAGATGAGGGTATCTAGAAGCTGATGTATTACGTTAGCCGCTCCATGAACGGTCCAGAAACCAGATACCAAAGGCTAGAGAAGCTGGTGCTCGCTCTCTTCATCATCTCGAGGAAGCTTAAGCACTACCTTCAAACCTTCCCGATCACAGTCCTCACTGAGCACCTCCTGAGAAGCGTCGCGAAAAACCCGTAAGTGATCGGGGAAAACCGTGCACACAATATGTCGTTTTGAAATCAGGAGTTGAAGTGTGTGTGCTTTGACTTCCTTGATACTTCCGTTATAACATAGAGGCTAAAAAGAGTCGAATCCACAAGGACGGGAGGCGATAGAAGCTTACACGGTATGTTCACGTGTATGTTAATGGTTCTTCAAAGTTTGAAAGAATGAAAACAAAAGAAAATAAAGAATGAAAAGAGAAGTACGGTGAAACACAAAGAAGTGGGAAACATAGAAAAGGTTGTATTTGTGATTTTTGATATATTTCTAAAATAAAGTGAAAAAGAAAGAAAACCCATGGCTACTAACTACTAATGGCTCCACTAACTATGCTAACCTCTTAGTGATAGTTGCCTCACATGTATTCACTAGTCCTCGGTTCAAGAGCGTTTCAAAGCATGACCCATATATAACTCATCACATCCCAACTCAACAAAACAAGTACAAGCTACACTTAAACCATCAAAACTAAACAAAAGTAAGTATGGAGTAAAGTAATGTTAGCTTGTTAGAGAGTTATGAAGTTACAGTGTTAGATCCATCATCATGAGCCATCGATGGCTCTTGCAAGAGCAAGGCCAAGTAGAGGCTATTAGATTCATGTGGATTATCAAATAAGAAGTTACAAGTTAGTGGTTAGTAATTAGTTGCCATGAGAGAAAATATTAGCTAAACATGTAAAAAGAGTTAGAGAGAAGAAAATAAAGAAAGGTAAAGAGAGAACCTTTCATAGATTGTCACCTTCTATTACAAAAACTCTTGCTTTCCAACCATATACCACTCTCTCTCCTATTACAAGATCTACAAGAAATGAAAAATATAAAGGAAGAAGAAGAACTAACGTAACATAAACTACCCTAAACTACAACATGGAAAGAAACTACACTACTCTCTGTATATTTCCTTCTTCAGAGCCCCAGAGGGTATTTATAGGCACCAGGGGAAAGGGGGCCAGGGGGACAACCTCTGGCACAAAGCATGGGCGCATTCGCAGCTGTACTGTGGCCCGCGCGCGCGGCGCCGCCTGCCGTGCGCTGTCATCTCTGTCCCCTGTCTGCTGCATGTCTTGGTTTCTGATTTTGGGCTCCAGATTTTGACAGAATCACCCTCATAGGTCAATGGCTATCCTTATAGGCCTTTAATCACCCATAAAAAGGTGATTTTGGGTCTTCTTCTTCATTTTCACACCATGGACCTATAAACTACAGGAGAGATATTATTAGCAGAATTTATTATTAAATAAATGTGAAGATGTGGTATGAAATATGCAGTTTTAGAGACTAATCACATCCCCACACTTATCTTTTGCTCGTCCGAGCAAAACAAAACACTAAGTAAATTATTATACCACCTTCGCAGGCGACGCGATTGCATTGAGCATGTGCAACAAGTCGTTAAACCTTTAGGTTTCCCCTTGAGGAGGAGTTTTATCTCCTGAGGGTTTTCAGTGGATTACACCCACAAAATCCATAACAAAAGAAATCAAATGTTAGTATTTTGAAAATGCATTTTGAAATAAAGAAAAGTGTTAAAATATTTTTATGAAAATATAAGTGATCCAAGTCATAGGTTAACCAGAAATTATTCTTCCTTAAACTAAGTCAAAATGTAAAATCTTGTTATAAATTAAACGTAAGAATTTAAATTGAATTGATTCTTTGATCTTTCATAAAACTCTTAGAAAAATATGTACTTTGTGAACAGTGAAGATTTTTGGGATATCGACTCTAACTTGCATGCCATTTATTTATGTACATATATTTTTTATTTATATATTTTTTCTTCCTTTAGTTTCTTAGGCTTTCTTATTTACCCGGGTAGTGAGCCTTTAACTGGTGACTCTCAAACCAGATGATCTTAGGGTACCAGATGAGAAAACATCCATCGGACTTAAGGACTCGAGTAAATAAGGCCACAAAACTAAAGAGGATTATTTTTATTTTTACCTACCGTTTTAGGCGTGAATAATCATGCTTCCTGAGGCATAATTACCCAAACTTCAATAAGTGTTTCTATTTTCATCATTTTTTTAAATTTTTTATGGCTTATCAGTCTTTGTTTCAATCCAAAAAAATTGTGTAAGTGTGGAGTGCATAAATCTAAGGCAAAAAATTCATAATCAAATTATCTTTCCAATCTTACTTTCTTATCCTAAAATTTAAATAAGATCTATTATTTTGACTCAGTTTAAAATTTCATAATTTAAGGTCTTCCTAATTCCTAAGATAATCTTAATTTTCTTAAAAATAAATCAGAACTATTTCTCTTATTTCAAAAAGTTTTGTAAAAAGAAAAGAGTTTTTTAAATAAAAGAAAATTTTAAAAAGTTCCTAAAAAGAAGTGTAAAAGAAAGAAATTTAAAACAACCTACGTTAGTAAACCCCTCCCCCACACTTATCTCATGCATTGTCCTCAATGCATCGTGAATGTGTATATACATGAAACAAATGGAGAGGGAAGGAAAATTACCTCAAGGTGGTGGCTCCGGTGGTGGTCTGACTGGGCCAAGCGTTGTTACCCAATCAAGATATCGTGGAGCTTGTAGAAACCTACCAGTGACCTCTCTAATGCGACCTAGAAAAAGAATGATTGACTGAATAGTCTTATTTAAAAACTTATCCCCATCTAATTTCTAATTTTTAAAAATAATTACTGAGTCATTTTCTTCAACATCCTTGTCCAACAATGAAGTGTGACTTTGAGAGATGATGGATTTGGACTCAAATGGATCAGGAACAAAAACCGATGCTGACTCAGAAATTTGACTCAGATGAAGTCGAGAGTCAATAATGAGAGTCTAAATTGGTTCAAAAATAGGGTCCAAACTAAAGAATTGATGTTCACACACTTTCCCCATTAATAAAGTATGATCATAAGATATTGGTGATTCAATTTCACGGTGTACGGGTATAGGATTCAATGTTGACTCCGGAATAGAGAAAAAAATCTGGTAAAGAGACCGCAGTCATTATTGAATCAAAAAGTAAAATGGAATCACTAACATGAGGTTCAAGATCACTTTCAAGCTCAAGTTCAATTTCGGGAAAAGGATAACGTGCCAAAATGTCAAGGTGGTTCTCAAATTTTGAGCAAGTTTAAATGGATGTAATGAAATTGAATCTTGATTTTTGTCCACGGAAGGAATGTGAACGGGTGAAATGATTGATTCAAGTTCAGAAAGTATGGAATCAAAACTGGCTCAAGAATGTCACTTAGTTTAGGTAACACTACAGGAGTCGATATTAATTCAAGGACTGGACTCAAATCGCTATATTGAAGCTCAGGTTCATATTCATCTGAAAACACCTAGAGGGGGGGGTGAATAGGTGTAAATTCTAATCAAGGGAACCTTTTAAAATAAGTATGAATGAATGATGCAATGATCACTCAAAATAAGACTAAGAGCCGAATACCCGGTGAAGGGCTCTGAACTCCTTCCTCGTGATTCCTCTAGATAAGAGTTAGAGGTGCGTATTGCAATCTTGTTGTATGAGTAATGATCGACAATGAAACAAGAAATGAATAGGAAGCAATAATGAAATGTACACAAGATATATCACAAGGTATAAAGAGTAGCAATATCACAAGCAAGAAATTAAGAGCAATGAGAACAAAGAGAAAATCAATCGCAAACACAAAGTATTTGTTTCGAGGTTCGAGCCACCGCTCTACTCCCCGCCTTCACCGCCGTGAAGGGTTTCCACTATCCACCGAGGAACTTTACAAGGTCTACCGAAGACCGGAGTACCGAACTCCACCAATACAATCCTCTACCGAAGAGGTATCTCAACAAGAACAAGAAGAAGGAACAAGTAGCCAAGTGATCACCAAAAGGATCACAAACTTCTTACAAACTTTCTCTTTACAACTTCCTTATAGAATGAGGATGGGATTTTTGGCTCTAGAAGTGAAGTGAGAAAAACAAACTCAGTTGTAAATGAAACTTGCTTGAGAACACAACTGAAAAACAATAGCCAAGAATGCAAGAGAGAATTGAGAGCTTTGAAACTTTTTCTTTCTTTTGAAAACTTGTAAACTAGGGATTTTTCTTAGTGTCTTTGCAAGAGACCAACCCTCTCTATTTATAGGGAGAGGAGGGGATTAAAACATGATTTAATTAAGTTTATATGGTCCAAAATTAGTCCCCAAAAGATCACAAAACTTTGCCAAACAAAAAGTAACAAAAACAGTTTTTCAGAAAATCACCAAAGAGGAAAGAGCCGTTGGGGCTCCAGGCAGGCTATCGGTCGACCGGCCCGGTCGACCGGTAGCCCATTTGGCATATAGCCGTTGGGCGCGGTCGACCGGTCTGTCGACCGACAAAAAATAGAGAGCAAGCTGTTTTAGGTCGGTCGACCGGTCGGTCGACCGACAGACGTGCACAAACGTGCACGTCCTGGACACAGGTCTCGGTCGACCGAGCGGTCGACCGGCCTGGCCTGGAATAGGTCCGGTCGACCGGCCCGGTCGACCGCCAGGCCTGAAACAGATTTTGAAGTAGGATTTTTCTGGACTTGGGAAAATTTTCAAAATAATTTTGTAGGGAAATATGGCTAAGTATCATGCTGAAAAGATAGATATACATGATATAAACAAGATATAAAATTTGTAAAAATTTGAATCATGTATAGAGACCAAAACATGAACTTAAAACAAATACCAAAATTAAAAACTTGTATTTTGAAAAAAGTGTGTGTGTTTTAGAGCCAATTTACCACAACCTCAAACTTTAACAAACTAAGTCTTACATAGGTTCTAGGTGACTACAAAGTCTTCAAGTGGGCTTCTCCATATGATCTTGCAAGCTTGATTCTTGAACCCGAAATGAACCGACTTGAGTCAAAACAATCTTCCTTTAGGGAAGAAAACTCCATGAAACTTTAGAACCCTGAAACACACTTAAACAATAAACATGATTAGTACAAATAACTATATATGTTTTGGAATCATCAAAACTCAATAAAACGGGTGATTGTAACCTTGGGCCAACAATCTCCCCTTTTTGATGATGACAAAACATATAAGTTATTTTATAATAATAAGGGAAAAAGAGCTTGGAAGCTCCCTCTCAAACTATGCTATGTATAAAAGAATGACTATGTATACACATGCATACAAAACATAATGCATAAAAACTAAAACTCAAAATGCATATCAATCATATCAAACTAAACTTTTTCTCCCCCTTTTGTCATACATCAAAAAGGGTAAACAAAGTTAAAAACATTTTCTTCATGAATCAAAATACAAACATTCAACTCACCACAAATAAAAGAAAATCTAGTATAGTCAAGAGGTTTTGTAAAAATATCGGCAAGTTGAAAATCGGTAGAAACATAATCAATATCAATATCACCTTTCTCATAATGATCTCTAAGAAAGTGATATCTAATGTCAATGTGCTTAGTTTTACTATGTTGATTTGCATTTTTAGTCATATGAATAGTACTAGTATTATCACAAAATATTTTAATATGATCAAAATGCAAATCATAGTCAAGGAGAGTATGTTTCATCCAAAGAACTTGTGCACAACAAGCTCTGGCTGCAACATACTCCGTCTCGGCGGTTGAAAGGGCTACCGAATTTTGCTTTTTGGAAGACCAAGAAACAAGATAATTACCAAGAAATTGACATGTTCCACTTGTACTCTTCCTATCTACCCTACAACCCGCATAGTCGGCATCCGAAAAACTCGTCATTGTAAATTGTCCGGTCTTCGGATACCATAAACCCATTTCAATTGTGCCCTTAAGGTATCTAATAATGCGTTTTACCGCTACTAAATGAGACTCCTTAGGACATGATTGAAAACGAGCACAAAGACATACACAAAACATAATATCCGGCCTACTAGCCGTCAAATACAATAAACTACCAATCATGCTACGATAAAGCTTAATGTCTAACACTTTTACCTTGTTCATCCTTGTCAAGCTTTGTGGTTGTTGCCATGGGAGTTTTGCTCACTTTAGCTCCTTCAAGCCCGAACCTCTTGATAAGTTCCTTTGTGTACTTGGCTTGATTGATGAAGATCCCATCCTTTCTTTGCTTGATTTGGAGACCAAGGAAATAGTTGAGCTCACCATCATAGACATTTCGAATTCTTCCTTCATTCATGATTCAAAAGCTTGGCAAAGGGTTTCATTAGTAGAACCAAAAATGATATCATCCACATAAATTTGCACAATAAGAATATCATTTTCAACATGTTTTGTAAATAAAGTAGTATCAATTTTTCCTTTCTTAAAACCATTTGAAATTAGAAATGAAGAAAGCCTTTCATACCAAGCCCTAGGGGCTTGTTTTAAACCATAAAGAGCTTTGTCAAGTTTGAAAACAAAATCCGGATGTGTAGGATCAACAAACTCGGGGGGTTGTTCAACATACACCTCCTCTTCAATAAATCCATTTAAGAAAGCACTTTTAACATCCATTTGAAAAAGCTTAAAATCTTTATATGAAGCAAATGCAAGTGTCATCCGTATGGCTTCAAGCCGTGCTACAGGTGCAAAGGTTTCATCAAAATCGATACCTTCGATTTGAGTGTAACCTTAGGCAACTAACCTAGCTTTATTCCTAACAACGTTACCCGACTCATCCAACTTGTTCTTAAAGTTCCACTTAGTACCAATTGTTGGTCTATCGTGGGGCCTAGGAACAAGGTGCCAAACTTGGTTGCGCTCAAATTGATTGAGTTCCTCTTGCATGGCTAGCAACCAATATGAGTCGGCCTCGGCTTCGAGGACGCTTTTGGGTTCAAAGTGAGAAATAAAAGCATAGTGTCCACAAAAATCATGAAGTTGAGAACGAGTAGTTACCCCTTGAGATACTTCACCTAAAACGGGGTCCTTGGGATGATGTGGATTGTATCTCCAATCCTTTGGAAGTTGTTGAGTAGGCTCTACATCATCTCCTTGAATTTCATTTCCTTGAGCCTCATTTTCTTTAGCTTCATTTCCTTCATCATCCATTGGCATGCTTGCAATTGTAGGTGAATCCTTCAAAGTGATACTCTCCGTATCTTCATGCAAAGAATCTATTTCTACAACATTCTTAACAAACACATTAGATTCCTCAAATTTTACATGAATTGATTCCTCAATAGTCAAAGATGACTTGTTGAAGATTCTATAAGCTTTACTAGTATTTGAGTAACCAACAAAAATTGCTTCATAAGACCTAGCATCAAATTTTCCCAAATTGTCTTTTGTATTTAAAACAAAACATTTGCATCCAAAAACTTTAAAGTATGAAACATTTGGCTTTCTAGAAAAATAAATCTCAAAAGATGTTTTTGAAGTATTTTTGCATAAGAAAACACGATTTGATATATAGCACGATGTATTAACGGCCTCGGCCCATAGATAATGAGGGAGACCATATTCATTAATCATTGTCCTAGCCATCTCTTGTAATGTTCGATTTTTCCGTTCAACTACTCCATTTTGTTGTGGAGTTCTAGGACAAGATAGTTCATGCTTAATTCCATGTTCTTCACAAAAAGTGATAAAGGGTAGGTTAATGAATTCACCACCTCTATCACTTCTTATTCTTAAAATAGAAGAATCATTTTCCTTTTCAACTCTTTTCTTAAAGGCTTGAAAATGTGAAAAGGCTTGATTTTTATGCTCTAAAAAGAAAACCCAAGTAAAACGCGAAAAATCATCAACTAAAACAAATGCAAAACGATTCCCACTTAGACTTTTGGTTTGAGTAGGACCAAACAAATCCATATGGATCAACTCCAAGGGACGTGATGTCATGATATCCTTGATTGACTTGAAAGAGGACTTGGTTTGTTTCCCAAGTTGGCACGCGTCACAAACGCGGTCCTTTTCAAAGTTCAAGAAAGGAATACCCTTCACCATTTCCTTGTTGTTTAACCTAGATAGATGGTCAAAGGAAATGTGGCCTAATCTTCTATGCCACAACCAAGAGTCATCATCGAGGGCTTTCAAACAAGTAGCATTACAAGACATATTAGACAAGTCAATCATGTATATATTGCTTTCACGAAAACCGGAAATATACATGTGTTAGATTGTCTATCAAAAACTCTACAAGCTATGTTATCAAAAACAACATCAAAACCTTTGTCACAAAGTTGACTAACACTCAAGAGATTATGCTTGAGGCCATCAACTAAAATAACATTTTCTATTAAAGGGGATGTACCAAGTTTAACATTACCAATACCGATGATTTTTCCTTGGCATCATCTCCGAAGGTGACGGAGCCACCTTCATGGTATCTTGATAGGGTTGCAAAGTTGTTGATATCCCAAGTCATGTGTCTTGAGCAACCACTATCAAGATACCACAACCCTCTACGTCGTTGGGCCTTGGAAGGTACCTACATCATTTAGCAAAATTGTTGACTTTGGTACCCAAATTTTCTTGGGTCCTTGAAAGTTAGTGTTGCGAACCCAAACATTATGATGTGAAGCATTAAGTCTATCATAGCAAAACTTAACTAAGTGACCTTTACGGCCACAATATGTGCATGAAAATACCTTCCTATACATGAATGCATGATGTGTGTGTGGGGGGTGAGCATGTTTGGGGGGTTTTGCATGATGTAGAGGTTGTGATGTATGAACATGAGCATAAGCATGAATAGCATGAGATTGTTTCTTAGAGGCTTGTTTCTTAGGAAACATAGCCTCAAGTCTATTCTTATCAAATTCACACTTTTTCAAAACTACTCCTAAAGAATCAATTTTCTCTTTAAGCATGCAAATCTCATTTTCATTAACTTGTGGAAACTTATCTTTGCAAGAAATCTTGTAGTTATCAAAATCTTTTTGGGTGGAAACAAGAGTGGAAAGTAATTCATCTTTTTCTTTAGTAAGAATAAAAACTTGGTGATTAAGAGACTCATTTTCCTTTTTCATTTTCAAATATTTTTTCTTAAGAAAATCATAATTATGTGAGAGTTCCTCAAATGCTTCTCCTAATTCATCCATGGAAAGCTCATCATCAAAAGAAGAGATGTTAGGGGTTACCTTGCTTGTGCTTTCATTAGCCATGAAGCACATGTTGGCGGTGTCAACTTCCTCCTCGGATTCGCTTTCGGAATCCCATGTAGCCTTCAATGCTTTCTTCTTGTAAGGCTTCTTGGAGGTGGAGGGCTTGACTTTATCCGGGCATTCCGCAACAATATGACCCGGTCTTTGGCAATTGAAGCAAATGATTTTCTTCTCTTCTTTGTCTTGCCATCTCCTCCTATTTTGGAACTTTGCCTTATTATACATCCTCCGAACATTCTTAACAAGAAGTGAGAGCTCTTCGTCATCTTCTTCTTCATCGTCTTCGTCGGAGTATGAGGATTGACTCTTGAAAGCAATAGCTTTCTTCTTGGAAGGAGCCATTTCCTCCCTTGCTTTTCTCTCCATCTCATGGGTCTTGAGGTTCTCAATGAGACCTATAAGCTCCATCTCCTCCTTGTCATTGAGTTCCTTCAAGGTAGTTGCTTTGACTTCCCATGAAGGAGGAAGAGCCCGGATGATCTTCCTTACTCTTTGGTCGTTGTCAATAGCATCACCTAGAGAAGAAAGTCCACTAGTGATCTTTGTAAATCTTGTAACCATATCATCTATGGTTTCATTATCATGCATAGAGAAATTTTCATATTGGGAACGAAGAAGGTCTATTTTAGCCCTCTTCACTTGTGAGGTTCCCTCATGAGTAACAAGCAAGTGAGTCCAAATTTCATGTGCGGATTTGCAATGAATTACTCTAGAGATATCATCATCATTAAGTGCTTGGAGTAATGCATAGTGTGCCCTAGAGTTAGCATCAAATTTTTTGGTCTCAATTTCGGACCAAGTGGACTCATTACCGGTGGGTGCACTATATGGTTTGGTCGCCGCCTTTGCAACCCGGCTTCCTAGAGATTGCAAAAAAACGGTCATCTTAACCTTCCATATGGGAAAGTTAAGGCCATCAAACTTTGGGGGGGTCTTAATTCCTTCGGCCATTTTTACTAAGTGTATGAGTATGAAATGAATGTGGTGATTAGCAAATAAAGGATCTCTCTAAGGTTGTTAAGCCAAGAGCCTAGAGACCTATGCTCCGATACCAATTGAAAACACCTAGAGGGGGGTGAATAGGTGTAAATGCTAATCTAGGGAACCTTTTAAAACAAGTATGAATGAATGATGCAACGATCACTCAAAACAAGACTAAGAGCCGAATACCCGGTGAAGGGCTCTGAACTCCTTCCTCGTGATTCCTCTAGATAAGAGTTAGAGGTGCGTATTGCAATCTTGTTGTATGAGTAATGATCGACAATGAAACAAAAATTGAATAGGAAGCAATAATGAAATGCACACAAGATATATCACAAGGTATAAAGAGTAGCAATATCACAAGCAAGAAATTAAGAGCAATAGAGAACAAAGAGAAAATCAATCGCAAACACAAAGTATTTGTTTCGAGGTTCGAGCCACCGCTCTACTCCCCGCCTTTACCGCCGTGAAGGGTTTCCACTATCCACCGAGGAACTTTACAAGGTCTACCGAAGACCGGAGTACCGAACTCCACCAATACAATCATCTACCGAAGAGGTATCTCAACAAGAACAAGAAGAAGGAACAAGTGGCCAAGTAATCACCAAAAGGATCACAAACTTCTTACAAACTTTCTCTTTACAACTTCCTTATAGAATGAGGATGGGATTTTTGGCTCTAGAAGTGTAGTGAGAAAAACAAACTCAGTTGTAAATGAAACTTGCTTGAGAACACAACTGAAAAACAATAGCCAAGAATGCAAGAGAGAATTGAGAGCTTTGAAACTTTTTCTTTCTTTTGAAAACTTGTAAACTAGGGATTTTTCTTGGTGTCTTTGCAAGAGACCAACCCTCTCTATTTATAGGGAGAGGAGGGGATTAAAACATGATTTAATTAAGTTTATATGGTCCAAAATTAGTCCCCAAAAGATCAGAAAACTCTGCCAAACAAAAAGTAACAAAAACAGTTTTTCAGAAAATCACCAAAGAGGAAAGAGCCGTTGGGGCTCCAGGCAGGCTATCGGTCGACCGATAGCCCATTTGGCATATAACCGTTGGGGGCGGTCGACCGGTCGGTCGACCGACAAAAAACAGAGAGCAAGCTGTTTTAGGTCGGTCGACTGGTCGGTCGACCGACAGACGTGCACAAACGTGCACGTCCTGGACACAGGTCTCGGTCGACCGGGCGGTCGACCGGCCTGGCCTGGAATAGGTCCGGTCGACCGGCCTGGTCGATCGCCAGGCCTGAAACAGATTTTGAAGTAGGATTTTTCTGGACTTGGGAAAATTTTCAAAATAATTTTGTAGGGAAATATGGCTAAGTATCATGCTGAAAAGATAGATATACATGATATAAACAAGATATAAAATTTGTAAAAATTTGAATCATGTATAGAGACCAAAACATGAACTTAAAACAAATACCAAAACTAAAAACTTGTATTTTGAAAAGTGTGTGTGTGTTTTAGAGCCAATTTACCACAACCTCAAACTTTAACAAACTAAGTCTTACATAGGTTCTAGGTGACTACAAAGTCTTCAAGTGAGCTTCTCCATATGATCTTGCAAGCTTGATTCTTGAACCCGAAATGAACCGACTTGAGTCAAAATAACCTTCCTTTAGGGAAGAAAACTCCATGAAACTTTAGAACCCTGAAACACACTTAAACAATAAATATGATTAGTACAAATAACTATATATATTTTGGAATCATCAAAACTCAATAAAACGGGTGATTGTAACCTTGGGCCAACATCATCTTCAAGTACAATTTTAGGAATTGGATGACTTGTCAAACTATCAAGAATGTGATGTTGGTCAACTTCAGGTTGGTATGATGAAATTGAAGCTGGATTTCCAAAATGACATGATTCTTGGGTCCAATCAGTAGAGTTAGGAATATAAGGATCGGTCAAAGGTTGATAAGAAAGACTTTCCTCGCTCTCATTGATCAATTCGCTCATTAGTGAGTCTAACCTACTGATAGGCTGTGTAAAAGAATTTTGAGTCTGAATAATGTCTTCCATACTTTTTGCAATTGGTTCTTCTTGAAAAGATGAGTATGGAGTTGATTTTGAAAATGTGGTGAAATTGTGAGTCCATCAGATTCTGCGAGTGCTGCTCAGACTCACGCAAGGGTTCCATACTCAAGTCCAGTATTGATGATTGTTCATTTTGAATCGGTGAGACTGAAAAGATGAGTAGGACTCTTGAAAATGTGGTTGAGATGATGAGTCCAACATATTTTGAAATCGTTGCACTTTTTCACAAAAGACTTCCAAACGCTTTTCTAACTCAAATTCTTCTTCAATTGGATGTTCTAGAAAAAGAGTATATGGAGTTTGATTTGGGAAGGATTGTGAATTGAGCAAATTTTGAATTTGTTGTTGGGACTCAAGCATGGCTTCCATACTCCTTTCCAATTAGATTTTTTCTCAGTTGGTGGAATAGAAAAAGGAGGATATGAAGCAGAATCGGGGAATGAATATTGTGAAAATTATGGACAAGATGGTTGAAAATTTGACTCAGGAGAGGTGAATCCCCATGAACTCTGTGAAGAGTGGAAGTCATTTTGAAAATTATAGTCATTGGATTGGGGATATGAGTCATATTGAGTCGGATAATCCCAACTCGGCATATATGGTTGGTTCATGTTGTACATAGCCGGGTTGGAGTTATCTGAGTCATATGAGGTTGGGGTGAAATATTGATTCATATTATGATTGAAAGAATTATTGTTGTTAAATCTATTTCACAATATACAAAAAATGAAAACAAACAAACTAACAAACTAACTAACAAAGAAAAAGAAAACAAGCCTATGCTAGGATTGACTTAGACCTAGACGACTCCTAACGACTATTCATAGGGGTACGTTGTCGGAATCTGACCACGAGTTAATCGGCCAGGTGGGGGCAAGATCAGTGGGAGGTATCCGTGTCGGAACAACGGGCCTAATTATGCCAAACCACTGTTTTTCGAGGTTTCGCCTCTCAATCCCCAATCTTAGACACCGATTTGATAAGAGTCAACTTCTAACAACTTCCTCCTTAGGTCAATCTCTTAAATGAGTCTGAGATGTCCCTAGGGGCCAACGTCTAGCAATTTTTATTTAGGCATGGGTTGTGTGAGTGGAGAGGTGATTTTTGGGCTAAGGGATGGTAATGAGTTCCCCACCTTATGTTGTATTGGGTTTTGCTCTTAAGTTTAATTTGTGTAGGTGTTCAATATAGATAAGAATGAACACAAAAAGAGAGTAAATCACCCATGTGTTTGTCCTAACTATATGCATTGCAATATGTACACCTCCATCAAGATACAACAACACCAGAACAAAATACAGTATATTAGAATGAAAATTGACACGTGCCTAGATGCAAATGTCTAAACCGTTTTAAAGCATCCAATTTTCGTATTTTAGTCCTTAAAATTATTATAATGTATAGGTAATATAAACAAAAATTAGCAGCAAAAAATAAGAATATACAAGAATTTACCCAACCACACAAGAGCAAGTGTGGACTTCTACAATGCTAAAAATTTTGACCTGCACACCAAAAAAACAATTAACAAAAACGTGAAATCAAACTATTCCCATCCCCGGCAACGGCGCCAAAATTTGATCGGGGGAAAACCGTGCACAAAATATGTCGTTTTGAAATCAAGAGTTGAAGTGTGTGTGCTTTGACTTTCTCGATACTTCCGTTATAGCATAGAGGCTAAAACGAGTCGAATCTACAAGGACGGGAGGCGATAGAAGCTTGTACGGTATGTTCACGTGTATGTTAATGGTTCTTCAATGTTTGAAAGAATGAAAACAAAAGAAAATAAAAAGAGAAGTACGGTGAAACACAAAAAAGTGGGAAACATAGAAAAGGTTGTATTTGTGATTTTTGGTATATTTCTAAAACAAAGTGAAAAAGAAAGAAAACCCATGGCTACTAACTACTAATGGCTCCACTAACCATGCTAACCTCTTAGTGATAGTTGCCTCACATGTATCCTTGACAATCACTAGTCCTTAGTTCAAGAGCGTTTCAAAGCATGACCCATATATAACTCATCACATCCCAACTCAACAAAACAAGTGCAAGCTACACTTAAATCATCAAAACTAAACAAAAGTAAGCATGGTGTAAAATAATGTTAGCTTGTTAGAGAGTTAGAAAGTTAGAGTGTTAGATCCATCATCATGAGCCATCAATGGCTCTTGCAAGAGCAAGGCCAAGTAGAGGCTATTAGATTCATGTGGATTATCAAATAAGAAGTTAGCAAGTTAGTGTTTAGTAGTTAGTTGCCATGAGAGAAAATATTAGCTAAACATGTAAAAGGAGTTAGAGAGAAGAAAATAAAGAAAGATAAAGAAAGAACCTTTCATAGATTGTCACCTTCTATTACAAGAACTCTTGCTTTCCAACTATATTCCACTCTCTCTTCTATTACAAGATCTACAAGAAATGAAAAATACAAAGGAAGAAGAAGAAATAACCTAAACTAAACTATCCAAAACTACAACATGGAAAGAAACTACACTACTCTCTGTATATTTTCATCTTCAGAACCCTAAGGGGTATTTATAGGGGGAAAGGAGGCCAGTGGACAACCCCTGGCCCAAAGCACAGGCGTGGCCGCACCTGTACGGCCGCGAAAACGCGGCCATAAACTCGGCCATAGCCGCGTTTTCACGACCGTACTGTGGTCGTGCGTGCGGCGCCGCCTACCGCGCGCTGTCATGTCTATCCTCTGTCTGCTGCATGTCTTGGTTTCTGGTTTTGGGCTCTGGATTTTGACAGAATCACCCTCTTAGGTCAATGGCTATCCTTATAGGCCTTTAATCACCCATAAAATGGTGATTTTGAGTCTTCTTCTTCATTTTCACACCATGGACCTAGAAACATGCAAGAGAGGTATAATTAGCAAAATTTATTATTAAATAAATGTAAAGATGTGGTATGAAATATGTAGTTTTAGAGACTAATCAGTAAGCAACTGGGAAGATACCAAAATGGACCTCAGAGCTGAGATCCTAGGGGCTCAGATACAAGCCAAGGACAACAATAAAATGTCAGGTCTTAGATGACTTTATTGCTGATTTTACCCCGGGGCCACAGAGCACGCTGACTAACTAGAAGGGTAGATCTTGAACATGGACCGAGTTTCAAACAGCAAGGGGGCAAGCATCGAGATTGTCCTCACCACTCCTGAAGGATCCATCATCGAACTGTCCTTTACCCTCGGGTTCCCTACTTCCAACAATGAAGCTGAGTATGAGGCAATCCTAGCTGGGCTCCGAGCAGCTGTCAAACTTGGGGTCACATGGCTCGAAGTTCCGTGTGACTCCTCACTGGTAGTTAACCAAGTCAACAATGAATACGTCACAAGAGATTCTCGAATGGCGGAGTACCTACAGATTATTTTCAAATTGAAGTCCAAAATCCCCTGATGTGACTTCAAGTGGGTCTCCAGATCCAAAAACAATCATGTCGACTCACTCGCCAACTTGGGGCAGCTATAAAGTTTTCAATTTAGACGAGAAATCCCTGTCAAGCACATCGCCAACCCGAGCGTCCAACAACTAACTGGGGAGGTCTACACCTCAATACCTCATGCGGATGGAGGGACCCCATCATCGCCTACCTAAAAGACAGAACACTTCCTGACGATAGGGCAGAGGCACATAAGTTGCAGCACTTGGCCACCACATACACACTTCCCGGGGATGCTCTGTACATGAAATCCTACTCCAATCTCCACTTTGACCTGTATCTGAGATGCCTCGATCTAGACAAAGCTCAAAAGTGATGCAGAAAATCTACGATGGCGAGTGTGGGAACCACATGAGAGGATGCTCCCTCGCCCACGAAGTCATCAACCAAGGGTACTACTGGCCCAAGATGTTCGACGGCGCCAAGGGTTATGTGAAAAAGTGCCCGCAATGTCAGAGGTTCGCTCTAGCGTCAAACAGATCGAGCACTGACCTCTACACCTTGCACAACCCTTGGCCCTTCATGCAATGAGAGCGGGCTGGATGTAGTTGGACCGGTTTCCCGAGAATAACCCCAGCTGTGATTTCTACTGATAACCAATGATTATTTCACCAAATGGGACAAGACAGTGCAACTTTTGGAAGTCACTAGGCAATAGATTATCAAGTTCCTCTGGTAGAACATAATGTGCCTCTTCGGGCTCCCCCACACCATCATCTTCGACAATGAAACGAACTTTTCCAGCAAGCAAGTGGCCAACTTCTACACCAAGTACAAGATCACACATCATTCACCTCAGCCTATTATCTTTAAGGCAATGGCAAGGTTGAAATTAGCAACCACAATATCCTCGACAACATGTGCAAAAGTGTGGACATAGCTAAAGGCAAATGGGCGGAGAAACTCCCCAGAGTACTCTGGGCTTACAGGACCACCAAACATGTCCGGACCGGCAAAACCACGTTCTCGTTGACATTAAAGAAGAAGCAACCATCCCGGTCGACATCAACATGTTGACACTCTGAGTGGAAGGAGTGGTCTAAGACCAGAACGATGCCCTACTCCGCTTGATATTGGATCACTCGGAGGAAAGGCGACAACAGGCCTAAATCTGCATTGAAGCCTATTAACAAAAAATTCGGGCTGTGATCGACAAAAAGCAAGTACAAGAATATGTAAAAAGAGTGTGGGTTGATGTTACTGCTTTTGCGATTCTTCCGTAGTAGCGAAGTCGCTATACGGGTCGTATCCACAAGGAGGGAGAGCGATGGAAGCTTGATGCGGCTTCAAAGTTCAAGAAGAAAGAAAGTTCTTGTTTCCAAATAAAGAATTGAAAAGTGAAAACAAGTTATTTTTAAGAATTGTTGGAAAAATGTTTTAGTGGTTTGTAAAAGTGGATTTTTTAGTTGTAAAAATTCATGGCTAACTTTCTACTAAGTGCTCCCACTAATTTCTAACTTTTGGAAGATAGCCTCACGATGGATCATAGGCGAACACAACCCTTGTGCATTGGAACTATTCACATGGAAATCGAGTGAAAGTTCTTCCTATAACTTTGCTTTACACGGCAAAAACTCGGACATTCTCATATCAAGATCCAATAGAAGGCGAGAATACGGGAAGAGACGAGAGCATTAATGGTATCGGTAAAGTTAAAAGGAAAGTCTCTAACTTACAACAACAAGCAAAGTACAAAACCCATAGATCATCAAAAAACCATTTAAGTATGAAATATAAGAAGGTAAATACTTGTAGGTAAGTTAGAGTAAGAACCCTCGTCTTAAGATGCCATAGGTCTCGTTTGCAAAAGGCTTGTTTGACACTATTGACTCATGCGGGTTATCAATCAAGTAGTTAGAGATTAGTGGATTAGTAGTTAGTTAGCCATGCTATGAAAAAGTTAGTTAGCCGTAAAAGTAAAAGAAACAACAAAGGAAAAGAAGTGGAGAGGAAGGGAGTTACACTACAACAAGAAACAACAAAAGAAGAAGTAAAGAGCAATGAGTTTATACTACAACAATGAAGTAAAAGCAAAGGAAAGCACAAGTAAATCGAAAGAAGGAAGAGAAGTAGTACTTGTATTAGCTTGTCACCCTTCAAATACAACACTTACACACTCTCTCACTTTCACTCTAATGGCTAAAACAACAAGTAGAAGAAGAACAATAACAATAACTACAAACCTAAAAAACAAGATTATAAAAACTTGCTAAAGCTCTGGATCTGCTCAAACTGAAGACCCCTGGGGGGTATTTATAGGCACCAGGGGAAAGGGGCCACGTGAACGGCACGTGGCCCAAAGCGCAGGCGCGCGCGCCCAAAGGGCCGCGTTTCCGCGGCCCTGCCAGGGTGGCGCGCGTCTAGCTTCAGGCAGCGCGTCGCTCAGACTGTCTTCTGATGCCTTGATCTTCTGGATTTGCGATTTGATACCCTGGGCTGAAAAATCTTCACCCTAAAGTCAATGGCTACTTGGTAGGCTTTTAATCACCAATTAAATGGTGATTTAGGTCTTTTTCTTCATTTGCACACCATGGACCTAGGATCAAGCAAGTAAGGTTTTATTAGCAAAATTTTACATGAAATAAATATGAGAATGTGATGAAAATTATGCAAAGTTAGAGACTAATCACACCCCCACACTTATCTTTTTGCTCGTCCCGAGCAAAACAAAAATAAGAAAATTATTATACTACTTTCGCAGGTGACGCGATTGCACTGAGCATATGCAACAAGCGTTTAAACCTCTAGGTTTCCCCTAGAGGAGGAGTGTTGTCTCCTGAGGGTTTTCAGCGGATTGCACCCACAAAATCCAGTAAGTAAAGAAAAGAAGTTAGTTGTTTAGAAAGATTTTTTTTTTTGATGAAAAAGAACTTTCAATCATCTAAGTAAAAATGACCGAATGATGTAAGAATTAGGTTTAACCATCATAAGTCCTCTTCTACTTTAGCCTTCATAAAAGAAACTATGGTTTTTCTTTAAATTTAGAAGGATCTTGTACTTCTAACTCATTCTTTTATTTTGTTTTAGATAGATATACATAATGTGTAAGTGTAATGTGCTTGAAAATTTTCAACTCAACTTTGAATATCATTTAATTTTATTAATATTTACTTATTATTCTTAGTTCCATTAGGCTTTCTACTTCACTTATGTAACACATATCAAACCGATGACTCTCAAACCAGATGGTCTTAGGGCACCAGGTGGAAAAACCCCCTTCAGGTCAAATATGCAAGTGAGTAGGCCATGAAATCAAGATTTATTTATACATTATTGTATATAGAATTTGTTTTTTTTTTGGCGTGAGTAATCATGCTTCTTGAGGCACAGTTATCCAGCTTTTTTTTTTAGAGTTGTGTCTCTAAATCCCAAGCATGTGTGTGTGGGTTATGCATATTCCACTAAGGCTAAATAAACGGTATGAGTTATTTTCCTTATCCCTTCTAACTTTTTAGTCAAACCAATCTTTCTTATTTATTTAGGCAAAAATAAGGTTCATTAATTAGGTTCCCGTAATTTCTACAATCTTTTGGTATTTTTATAAAGAGTATGAAATTTCTTTTCAATCTGGAGATTTTCTTTGAAAGAAAAGAAAGAATAAAAGGAAAATGAAAAAGTGTTAGCACCCCCCCACCTATCTAATGCATTGTCCTCAATGAATGCATATGGAAATGCAAATGTAATAAATAGGGGGAAGAATTGATGTCACCGTCTTCGTGGACTCGGGCCGGCCAAGTGCAAATAGGCTAAAGACATGTCAAAAAAAATGTAGAAGGGGTAAGCATATAAACAAATTTTTTTCATTTTATTTTTTATTTTTATTTATTTGTTGTGGTTAGGTGTATGACAGAGCAAAAAGAGTCAGCACACTATCATCCGAGTCATAGGCTCAGTGGTCAAAAAGGGCTTCAGTCTTTGCCCATTCACTTTGAATTCCGTGTTATTTTTAGGGTCTGTAATAGCACAGCACCGTGTGGGAAAATAGTGCGCACAATGAACGGTCCCGATCAACGGGTTTTCAGCTTCCCCGCGAAAATATGAAGCCTAGAGTTATACAGCAGAACCCTATCTCCCGGTGCAAAGTTTTTTCGGGTTATGATTTGGTCATGGAAAAGTTTAGTCCTGCTCTTGGTGATTTGGACATTCTCATAGGCTTCATTCCGTATCTCCTCTAATTCTGAAGTCTGCAGTCTCCTAAGTTCACCGGCCTTGGTCAGATCAAAGTTGAGTTGCTTAATTGCCCAGAGGGCCCGATGTTCTAACTCTACTGGCAGATGACAGGCTTTTCCAAACACGATTCTATAAGGAGACATCCCCTGAACTGTCTTAAAAGTAGTGCGGTAAGCCCACAATGCATCATTAAGCTTAACCGACCAATCCTTTCGGTTTTGTCCGACAGTCTTTTCCAGAATGAGCTTGATCTGTCGGTTGGTGACTTCGACCTGCCCATTTGTCTAGGGATGATACGGAGTAGATAACTTGTGATTGATGGAATATTTTCGCATCAGAGCTTCAAAAACCCTGTTACAGAAATGCGATCCATTATCACTAATTATCGCTCTAGGGGTGCCAAATCGGGAGAAGATGTTCTCTTTGAGAAATTTGACAACCACTTTGTTGTCATTCGTCTTAGTTGGCACAGCTTCTACCCACTTAGAGATATAATCTACAGCAACCAAAATGAACTGGTTGCCGAAGAAATTGGGGAATGGCCCCATGAAATCGATACCCCAAACATCAAAAATTTCAACTTTCAGGATCGGGTTTAGGGCATCATGTCTCTTCTTGAAATTTTCCCAATTTTCTGACAATTTGCGCATGACTTGCAAAATGATATGAGTCTTTGAACAAAGTGGGCCAGTAGAACCCACTTTGTAGAACCTTCTCTGCAGTCTTGCGGGGACCGAAGTGTCCTCCGCATGCAAGGTGATGGCAAAAGCTGAGCACACTCCTCTGTTCCTCCTCTCTGGTATGCATCGTCTAATAATTTGGTCGGGACAATACATAAAAAGATACGGTTCTTCCCAGAAGAAGTACCGGGCAAAGAAGCGGTCTTGGTCTTGCTTTGTCCAATCAGCGGTAATTGTCCCGTGGCCAGGTAATTAACAATGTCCGCATACCAGGGTTCCTTTGTAAGTTCACCTAGAGGGGGGGTGAATAGGTGATGGCTAATCTAATGGTCACTTAATGCCAAATAATGCAAATAATGCGGAGCTAAAAGCAATTATGACCTAATTAAATCTTTTACACTAAACACCACGTATAACCAAGAGTGTTGCCGAATTCCCCGTGAAGGGCTCTGGACAAACTCCTCTAAATTCCCCTTGAATGGGTTGAGGTGCCGCGTTGGCTCTCTTGGTTGAATACAAGTGTTAGCAACAATCCCACGCAAGTATATATATCAATTATGCACAAATGAATATATCAAGCATATAAAGATAGACAATAATTGAATGCAAGATATAAACAAGGGAGAGAGAGAGAAATGGCAATCGCAAACACAAAGGTATGTTTCGAGGTTCGAGCACACTTGCTCTACATCCCCGCCTTCGACACACGAAGGATTTCCACTATGCAAGATCCCAATGGATCTCTCCTCGGTGCCGCAACACCTACAAGCCCTCGGACTCCCTAGTCCCGTACACACGCAAGCTCACTAGCTCGCCGAGGCCGCACCTCAAATCACCGAGTTCACACAAGAACTCTAAACACCACGAGCACACTTGCCCGTCTCCTCAAAGAAGAAGAAAAGATCTCTTGGTGATCTAAACACTTTGATCACCAATAAAAGCTCTCACTACAACACTCCTATAAGATGAATAGACAATAGTTGCTCAAGTGTTTGTGTGAGAAAAGCAAGGATTGAGACTTTGGTGAAAAACTCAAGAATCTCTTTTACACTCTTTATAAAAACTTCCCTTTAGATAGGAAATATTTGCTCTCTATTTTGTGGAGAAAACTCTTCTGAAAGTATGGGAAAAACTCGCTCAAAGCTCTCCTAAAATCTTGGCTCAAAACAATGACCAAACCCCCAAATTTATAGGCCAGAAAAATATAGCCGTTGGGGTCTGTCAGAGCTGCCGGTCGACCGGCGCGGTCGACCGCCAACGGTCGGATTTCTGACCGTTGGAGCCACGGTCGACCGCCCGGGTCGACCGAGCACCTGGAACAGAGAATCAATTCTCTGTCGGTCGACCCGTGCGGTCGACCGGGATTTCCAGAGAGCAAGCTCTCTGGAGCGGTCGACCGGCACGGTCGGCCGTCCCCCAGTGCACAAAAGGCGTGCACGTCTGTGCACGTCGGTCGACCGGTCCGGTCGACCGACTTCAGGATTAGTCGACTTATAAAGGTCGTAAGTCGACTTATCCGAAGCCTGAACAGTTTTCGGGGATTCAAAGGTTAGTCTTTTTGGCTCTAAAAATCCCATAAAATACATAAAAACCTACAAAAATAGTTTTACCAATATACTTTGAAATACAAACATGCTTGCACAAAATCAAGGCATGTTATAAAAGATTGGACTATTTTTGTAACTTGGAAATATTTGGCTCATGATAAAAACTGTATTTTCCAAACATGTTTTCTAAACTTTGTTTTTCCAAAACATCTTCAAAATACAAAAACAAGATATTGTAGTTCATTTTAAGGCATAGTGTATATGGATATGATCCACTACACAATCAAGATGAAATATCTATGTTTTTTGTATTAAGCATAAACTTGGTTTTGGTTGAAAGATAAGTATATGAGAAACACCAAAAACCAAACTTGTATTTTTCCAAAATGAAAAATCTTTTCTAAACTAAAAAATCTTTTATGAAAACAAATCTATCAAGAGTGTGTGTGCATGGTATACTTGAGCAATCCACCACTATTCTATCCTTTACATTTTTAACTAAAACAAAAACAAAATCTTATACCTAGACACAAGTCTTGATCTTGAAGTCTTCCCTTGAAGTCTTCTCATCTTCTTGACTTGGTCCAAGCTTGACACCGTGCTAGCTCCAAATCTTGGCTTTTTATCCTTTGTTGAGCTATGCACCTATTAAGATCTTGATAATGAATCTGTCACTAATTAAACACCAGATCATTAGTAAATATAACTACATGAGTTAATCATCATCAAAACTAGAGTGATGGGCCTTTGGGCCAACAATCTCCCCCTTTTTGATGATGACAAAACTCATGAAGTTATATATGCATGGATTAAAGTAAAGCTTCAAAGAAGCTCCCCCTTAACTCATGCATAACAAAAAATAATAAATATGGCAATGAGGCACATAAATATGTATGCAAGTATGGAGATAAAACATGCAACAAGTATAAATCAAAATCTTTTTCTCCTATTTGCAATACAAAAACATATGCATTATTAACAAGGAAGACAAATACTTCTCCCCCTTAAGCAATGAAAAACATGCATATAAACTCAATACTTCTCCCCCTTTTTGTCACTCATCAACAAAGGGTTCAAAGTAAAAGCAAATCAAACAAATTTTACTCCCCCTTTTTGTCAAAAGCAAAGAGATCAAGAAGGGGTAATACAAATCAATCAATAAAAATTTATATGCGATATACATCCATGAAGAGGAAGACGCTAAGTTAGCTTCCCTACACATATGCATTACATGAAGAAGGGATGACAAACCCTAACTCACATAACACATATTATGTAATGCATAAGAGGAGATGTGAAGCTCCCCCTACACACGTATATCATATAAAGAAGAGTTATCAAGCTCCTCAATTTATAATATACTCAACATGAATCCATATGTAAGAGAGATGTTAAGCTCTCCTTGCATATAGGAAATACAAATCAAAAATTTTGAACTTTCTTAATAAAACACATTTTGAGATATCAAATCAACATATTTTTTTTTTGAATTTTGATATCAATCTTGAAAACATATTGCATAAGCTTTAAGAACAATTGAAGTTAAATTTAGCTTAGCAAATAGATCACATGTATGAAAAGTGAATACCAATAGAAATTGATATAATTTAAATTTGAAAGCATTCATACATACAATCAAAATACGAGTATATAAAAATCATATTGATACCAATTGAAAATATCCAATGATACCAATGAAGAGTAAGCTTATCATATACTCTAACAAATGAAGAGATTGCACTAGTTAATATGAAAATGTTTTTAAAATTAGTACGAAATCCTTCAAGTAAGGAATAAAGCAAATGTCAATTAATCTCAATATTCCTTTAAATCATCACACATTTTTTTTATTAAAAAAAATTTATATTTCAAGATATATGTATGTTTTGACAACACAATAAGTATACATACATATCTCTTAAACACAATTGAGTCCATATAAATAGATTTGCATTAAAGGCAAATGACTCAAGAGGTATACATGTATATCTTAAAGTTTGGCAAAATACACATATACATGAAATCAAAGCACATGATCATAAATCAAATCCAAAAGTGGGAATACAAGTTTAAAGATGTATGGATCATCAAAACTAAGCAATACAAACACATTTCATGGGTTCAAATAAGCATTAAGCACAAATATAAATAGATTTATTTGTGGCCCACGAGATGTACAAGTATAAATCCTAGTGTTGACAAAAACTAACATATAAACTAATATTCAAATCATGAAGCATCAAATAAATTTTGAGAAAAATAGAATCATGTGTCAATCTCAAAAACTATTTGAAGAATAAATAACTAGTATAAATTGTTTTTGAAAAAACTAGTTAAAGATCCTTCAAATATATCAAATCTTATGTTTTTCATAAATATAACTAGATACACAAAATTTAAGCACTCATGGTCT